>JBBMJZ010381919.1:0-16047 GCA_037833815.1 Zingiber zerumbet
TATCAAATACATATGAAAGCCTAACTTAAACTCTTTGACACACACATCAAAACTTAGGTCGATTGCACCAACAAATTGGACTAAAACCAGAAAGTTATTATTCTTTACTCTCCTCTAGTGAAAATTCACCTTAAAAGTTTGTAGTTCTACTGCATAAGAACCAAAATATCGTATGTTTCACAAGCTTAGAACTTTGTCTATATAAAATGCAAGGGTGTCTTTTTACAACGTTTTGCCGAGACTCTCTCACCTCATATGTTTATTATGGCAAATATCCATACTCCCTAACATTCTGTTAATCTTTTGATATTATTTTTCACTTTACTCACACTGCTGTATTAAACAATTCTTTATTCATTCCTTTATTATGATCAAGTTACTAATCTCTTGAGATACTATAATGTTTTTCATCTCTGGTTGTTCATTGATGTTACCTTGCTCTCTTTCATGGCTGCAGAACTTGGCTCTCTACAGACAGAAATTGGACGATATGCCAGAATAACACCACCAAACCTGGTTCATCTTGGTACATTCTAAAGTAGATGATTTGAACTTGGTGATTTACCATATTTTCTCAGACATTCTTGGATACTGCTCAAGATCTTTTTTTAGTGACTGCTTGAGCTTGACCATGGTCCATCCATCCCTCCATTTCATCTTTTCCTCTGTTTGCAATAACGCATTCATGTTCCTAGTTAGGTCACATTAAAAACGTGTATCATTTTCGATTTTCATAAAAGAAAAATAAAAAATAAATAAATAAAAATTTGCTATCTTAACGATTTTCCTAGTGTCAGCTCCACAAATAATAAAGGAGGTAAATGCAGGTACATAGACATTAAATATATGGTAGAGTAAATTTTAAATTGTCAGTCATTATACTAGAAATGTCATGTATCCATTACGCTACACCTTGGGACTTGATTTTCAACTTTCATGAATGCATTGTGAGTGAGCAATTTTGTTCACTTTGTAGTTTTATCCACAAAAAAATGCAACTAAATAGCTTTCTCTTCTCAGAGCTCACCCTGTGTTTTGTTTTTTCTGGAATGAAAACATGCAACTTAAATTCTCCTTTGAAATAATAAACCAGCGCTGTAAATATTATATATGAACAGAAAATAAAATATTTTGAAAAAAAAAGTATTTATACTTACCATGATTGAAGGTTAAGGAATATTAAATTTAACAAAGTATTCAACAAATTTGACGAGGTCTAGAAAATGTTAAATAGCTTTAATAAGTATTCTCATAGATTTTAGAATCAGAACAAAGATTTGATAGATTTGTTAATTAAAACCCAAATCTAATAAAGAGTATAATCTTTCTTCGGATATCCCTCTTACTTGAGTATATCCACTATGAAATATGTATCATCTCAATCTCTGTCAATCACTACCAAATTTTACACCTTTGACACAAAAGGGGATCTATGAATTAATTGGCATTAATGAATTAACTACCACATTTGGAAAATGTCAATAAAGAAGTTTTAGAAGAGATTTGGAGTGGACGGGAATAACCAGAAGAAAAAGCAAGCAATTAAACTCATGAATCCAATCAACGGAATAAGTTTATACTGCAATACAACACAGACATGAAAAGCCACTATCCATCCTGGGCCGAAAAACAAAAAAAAATAGGAAGAAATAAACCTGTGATGATATATGAAAAATAAGATGATTTTTTTTCTCTATCATTATGATTTCACGGGCACGTTACTAAGGGCATCCCCAATGCTATTAACGCGCTCACGTGTTAATGACATTTGCTATTTTATTTGTATTTTTATTTTTAAATCTGTAGCCATTAACGCGTTCAAAGAATTGAACGCGTTAATGCTACAGTTGATGCACGTTGGTATACACGTCCGTATTAACGCTCCCCATTAACAGCATTGTGGGTGCTCTAATTATCATAGCGCAACTGTAAGGCCCAAGCACGATCTCGCATGCATCTTGGGTTCAAATCTCATGGCCTGTCAGAAATTTGTCAACTTATTTGAACCACTGAACTTTCGAATTTACTTTACTGGACAAACAAAGAGAAAGTCGCCCACCCCTAGACAGCTGGGCTCCTAAGACCAACTCCAACCGGTGCCCTTTTACACCAAAATGGTGTAAAAGGGACATCATATATACTCCAATGGATACCCCAAAACTTGCACCAAAATGGTGGTGCTGCACTATTCACTTGCACCATTTTGGTGCAAGTGCAGATTTTTTAAAATATAATATATTATATTATTAAAATTATATTTAAAATATTTTTAAATATTATAAAATAATATTATTTAATTTAATTGAATTTATTATGTAAAATTTATATATTATAAATTTATATTAGATGGAAATTTTTAAATATTATAAATTTTTAATTTTAATAGTAATTATTATCATAATAAAAATATTTAATAAATTAATATGTATGTTAAATAATAAATTATAAGATGAAAAAATAGAATATTCTAAAGAATATTCCTTTTAGTGTAGGAAATGGTGTGTAATGGTTGGAGTTGGAAAAAAATTTTGTGGTCCAATAACACTAAATTAGTGTTAAAAGTATACCAAAATAGTGTTTATGGTGGGAGTTAGTCTTATAGAGCAACTTCACTAACTTTTTGTTCTTAGTAGCTACCGCCTTTAATTACAAGGATTAATAATCCAAGATTTTATTGGGGTCGGAGAGGTCATCTCTAAATTCATTTGACTTAAGTTGAATATTTGATATCAATTTTAAAAAATATATATTCTAAGGAGAGAGGAGGCTCTTTCTTCTACCATTCTAATACTCTCTGCTCTCGTCTGACTTAAGCATCAGATATTCATCGGGATTAGACTGATACCCTCTGACTCCATATTAACTTTGACCAAGAAATCTTCAACTTGATATGGAAAAGGCGAGGAGCATTTGACCGTCAGCATTCCAGAAATTTTCCCGTATCACCATCCAACAAGCAACTTCTCTCAAAACTTGATCAAGCAAACTAAAAGTACATAGCGCACAAAGAAATAATGGAACGGAAGGCGGAAAAAAATTACAATAAAAATGTTTTTAAAAATTTACGAAGAGTATTGTGATTTGATCAATCTGTCAACATTGAATATTTAATAGAAAGCTTGGATTGGGTAGCCGTGAGCCAAAGTTCCCATGGACAAAAAAGCTAATGAGTTTATACCGATTCAGTGTTGGAACAATCTTATAGAGACGGCAAAAAATTGCAGGGATCGACTGCTGATGCCTTGATGTTGTGCTTCTGAGATTACCCTTACGGACCGATTGGGGTAGGGCTAGTGGGGTACTTTGTCAGGTCCAACCGTGATATTTCAGGCGGGATTCTCTAGTCCACAATTTGCGGACCAGAGGATGATTCATTACTTATGATTGGTGCACTATGATGAATTCTATCTATTTAAATAATAGGGTTTATTGAAATGAACCAATCCACAAAATAAATCATCCTCTGATCCTCAAATTGTGGACAAGAAGATCCGTGCTTTTGTGTTGTTCTTTGCTTTTATAAATGGCCTCTCCCTTTTACAAAACCATCAGAAGGCGAGTAATTGTGGAAGAGGACATCTAGTCTCTATTTCTATAAAATCTTATGCTCTTCATGAAAATTCACATCAAATTTTCATTCAACAAAAGATAAAGAACTAACCCAGTCCTTGATTAGATAAGGACACTGGATTCAGTCAATGCTCAAAAGATAGTTAACCTTGTTAGTCGTGGATTCCTCCTGTCTTTTCTTTTGGAAGACAAGCATGCCAACATCACACAATGAAGGCCACAGAGTTAAAAAAGAAATGAAAAAGAAAAAAAACAAAAAAAGAGCCAAAAGACTGTGGGGCCACACTCTCTTTAATTACCTTTAGATGTCATCCACCATGGTGTAATCCTCAGCTCATTGCTATAATCAGCTTCCTTTCTATCTTGTTCTAATTCTTTGATTAATGTTGAAAAACAAATGTGTGTGGCTCATCTTAAGTTAGATTAAACCCTAACTGACAGGATAATATCTCTGAAAAAACTTGAAGACTTGGTGAATATTTTTCTCAATATGATGATTTGAGATAAGCAAAGAGTACAAAAAAGAAGGTTCCAGTAGTTGAGATGGTGTATGCATTTCAGATTATTCTCTGGCAAAAGATGAAAAAGAAAACAAATAATGGCACTGCTCTAAAGATGAACGAATGAATGAATGTTTTGGAAACTAGATGGAGCAAATAGTAGAAAAGATAATTTGCTGAACATTTTACTGAACTGGCCAAACTAGAGTATACATTTTACTGAACTGGCCAAACTAAGGCGTTAGTAGAAATACATTCAAAGCGAAGATGAAAAAACAACTTTATCATGCAGATTTCTTCAATGAGAAAATGCAGATAATCACAGTGCACAGAAAGAGCTTAAACAATGGCTCAAGAAGGCATTTTGGATGGCTATTTGGTACTAAATTTTGCACGCCAAAGCCCCACACAGACCAATAGTTTTTCAATCGCTATCTTTTTCTATTACTCAGGAAAAACTCAAAATTATCCAGTCATGAATGCAGCCTCACCTCAAAATGATTGACAAGGCCCAACCAAAAAAAACCTCAATTATTTCCGTGACTACATATAGACAGACAAGGTATAATGACCGATAGGAGCCAATTTGTACAACCAAATAAATGAAATTTGACCCTTTCCTTCAAGTATCAAGATGCTGTACACTATTTACTATTTGGGGTAAACAAAAAGGAGCTGGGAAAACTGTAATTCTGATGGGAAGTCGTTTAGCTACCATAGCAAGTGTCTCTCTATGTGGACCTGTGGTTGTTTCTTTCATTAGAATTTGGAGCTCCAATAGAAGGGATTGACTGGGAAGGTGGAGCAGTAAGTGCATATGTAAATCTTGATGATGAACTCTCAATAAGCCCAGCAACACCAGCAGCAGCGAACTGGGCATTTGAAGGAAGGAAAAGATCGTGCTTTTGATTTTTATAAGCGCTCCATACCTGACAAAGTAGAAATTAATGTTGATAGCTGATAAATAAGTTTCCAGAAAATCTTATAAAACTGATTTTCATAATAAAAGTAACACGAAGCAATTAAAGCAATCTCTCCTAGACAAGATTTCATTTGCCACTACCTTGTAAAGCTGTAACACTTTTAGTTTCTGCTATTTAGTTGACTTAATTTTCCAGTAGGGCTCGAATTAACAAAGTTATCTATTATTCAGATGTTATCAGCTAAAATCCAGAAGCCACATGTTATACAAACACAAAACAGAAATAAGCCATATGTTTGAATCATTCTAGGAGACTAGTGTATTTAAACTAGGCAAAAGAAAGCACTGCTGTAACAGGAGAAACAAATGATACACTTCCAGCGTAGTGAGCTAGAATTTTCTTTGGCAAATATATTCCAGCATAAGAGATTATTTACAAGTTTTTGGTGAAAAGAAGTTTTGTCAGGATGAGCCTATTTCAGAGCTCTCAAAAAGAAAACTGGATAAACTACTTAATACCAGTGTTCTCTAGATGATCTTGTCTTGTAGAAGTAGCATGACGATTCCTATTGGGTATAGGTTTTTGTTGGTTTTAACACCCTCTCCACGGAGTTCACAGCTGATGACTGAAGGACATATGCCTAGTATTCAATTGCTTTGTCTCAAGTGCTGTGCAACTAAATTACATTGCTTTACCCTGTGTAAAATCAATCATTCCTTGTTAGTAATTGATGCGATTGTGAAGGACATGGACATGGTTAGAACTTCTCCATATTTGTCCACAATGTGATCAAACTCACACCTCTGATCTTTTCTAGATTACGTAATGAGTTACAGGTTAACACATTTAGGTTTGGTTAATTTTGCTGTTGTTGGGATCTTTTCTTGATCTCCTATGCTGTCGCCTGCAGCAGAGAAGAAAACTAGCAGTGGTGAGTCAATGGCAAGTGACGGCCAATGGTGAGCAACAATGAGGGATAAAGTGTTGGAGGTATGCATCGCATATGCTTCCCAGTTTCGTGACAGTTCTTTCTCAAAATAGAAAATTTCAGCTGTGATGCCCCAGCATCACACAATTTCAATCCTTGCTTTATGTAAGGATGTATCGTCGTTGAATAACAGATTAAAGATATTTAAACGCTCACACAATCTTCCACACATATAGAGGGTGAATAGTGCCAAATCAAGGCAACAAGTCAAAGAGAAACAAGCAAGGTCAGACACCATCTCTGCTAGGGTGAAAAAAAACATAAGAAGTCAACAAAACAAGTAGGGCCTAGGCAAAATGTATGGAGGCCTTGTGGCTTCTTGCAGACCTCCACAATATACTATATATGATACTTTTTTCATGAAATGGGTTTTCATGATGCCACACTTCCTCTTTGATCACCACATCGTCCTCTCCTTTCCTAGTCATGTAAATGGCATCAACTTGTACCAACATTAATTGCATTGCTCAAGATTGAAACCATCACATTCCCACGAACTATAGAAACTACCTTGTTCATCTTGCAACCATCAATACTGTGTGTAGCTATAGCTCTTTCGTGATTTGATAGCAATGGATGGAAAAATAAATTAACACCTGAAAGTTTCTATCCTAATCTTATAGATTTATGTTTCACAAGCATCTTCCTTCTGGACCTTGTCAAAATATTGGCTTTGTATCCTTCGTCCACAAGTATTCAAGCAAAACTGCTTATCTGTAAGGTTGGAAAATAGTGGCAACTTCAAATAACTTCTAGAGTCAATTTTTTTTATATATTACATCTTGGAATTATCTATGAACTTTGGAATACCTTTCAAAGATCACTCAATGATATACTGTCAAGTGGCAACTGTCAATGTCGAATATGTATCTAGGTACTTCTAATACATATTCTAGGCTTTCAAACAGCTATTCAACCATTGTGATGCTGTCTAGTCACACCAAGTGACCAATACATACAACTTTTTTCAACTTTCGAATGAGGCGTCTACCAATCTAGAATAGGAGAATACATATTCTTTTCTTTGCCTGCTAATGTGCTTCAATACATGAAGGAACAGAAATCATGCAGCTTTGGACAAAAAAAGCATCTCCTTCTGACCAATGTAACAGAAGTTTTGATTGAAGGTTATTACACAACACCGTTGATAAAAATATTGATCAAGCTCCAACTCAGGATCAGTCTCTTCCCTCTACTAATTTTAAATATTCTAGTAGTTCAAAATTTGTTGCAAATATTTGGTGATAAAACCTACACCAATCCCTTTTAGCAGGCATCAGAAAACAGAACTGATGCCTTTGTTGACATAGAAGGGTCTTAAATTTCACACATGGATATTGGATGATTTGCAGTTGTTGAAACATGCCAGCACCTAATTAAGATCCTAACCACAAGACCATCACCAAGGTATATCAACTCAAGCATCCACGACTGGTTCATTTTGCCTTATATACAACTGAGACTACATTTGCATTCCTAAATCTCATAATGCGCTGGTATTGAAAGAATGAGAAACTTTGTTATACCATGGGAAATGAGAGTGAAGAATATTACTATAAACATTTTGATATGCAGGGCTCTTCACCTACCTCATCCATAAACCCATATTGGCTACCCAACACTTGGATATATTCACTCCAAGTGGACACTTAACATTTCTATCAATTGTAAAAAATTCTAAAAATAGGCATGTCAGACATTCAATTACATACCCATGTCAGTACTCATACCAGAGTCCAAGTAACACAGACTATATATATATATAGAGAGAGAGAGAGAGAGAGAGAGATCCTGGTAGCCCTACGGGACATTACAAAAGTGTAGAATGTTGTATAAAAAAAAGAGTAAATGGTAAAGTGAAATATTGGCAAATAGATAAGTGAGCTTACATCAGAACCATCTAAGATTTCTCGAATTCTAGAGCAATGGGCACCTTCAGTGGCAAAAGCATGCAAAACCTGGATCAAATCACACAAATCAAAGTATCAAATTTCAATTAGAGGTCAGTTCTCTTGTATCGCTAAAATATTTGTTATTAAGACTTGGAATCTACAGAAGCAAGTGGCATGTGAAATCGGTGTACAACTTATATTGTTCCCCTGATATATAAATAGAACCATGAAATGATTTGAGTAAAATTGGCTAGTATTAAAGCGTGAGAATGTTCTGTCTACATTCTTTGCAAATAACAACATCCCAGTATATTTGTTTTCTGTTCGAATGCTTGTTGAAGTTTTGAACATTTGAACTTCCACCAGTGGAAGCTGATACAAAATATAAGCAGGATCTGATGACTCTCAACGATCCTTTAGTTAAAAGATTATAGGGGCAAAGTCAAACGCAAGTAGCTATAGTGGTTTCAGCTGCATCCAAAATTATTATAAGGTCAAAAAAGTGTAACTTCCAGAGCATTTGATTGCCTTGTAACTGGTTATGTATACAATCAGCAACCGTAAGCAAATGGCATATGAAGTTAAGCTGTCTGATTTTCTGCAAATGCCATTGTGATTTTGAAAAACAATTTTTTAAATAACACAACTGCAAGTCCATTATAATTTTTTTAGATGCATGATATAATTTTTGCAATACTAGAACAACAACCACCACCAAGTCTTTATCCACTATGTGGAGTCGGCTATATGGATCCTCCGACACAATACAAATCAATATATATTTTTGGAATGTACTTTAATTATTTTAGTTTAATATTAGAAAAATTAAACACACTTTTTATTCAAAATTTGTATTAGATACTATATCTTTCTTGTATTTTAATTACAACCAAATTAGGATGTAGGATATATATATACATTTTTTCTATTTATTTTTTATGACACTTTATCCTTAACATATTTTTAGATTAGTTGCAGATTGCAAATAGAATCTGCTACCATTTTGAATTGCAGATCCATTTGTAGATAACAGGGCAGAAATAGGCCATTTGATGCAGATGCTATATGCAGGCAACCTAATGGCCCCTTCCTGCAGAGGAACACTCAGATATCAACAAAATGACACAGGGCTGTTAGCAAGCAAACCTCTACTACAAGTACTCGAGCAACTGAAGCATCAGTTTCACTCCACTTCATTTCTGCACTCAATCCATGTCGTCCACCAGCTCTCCAATCAAGAAGGCCAAGAAGTATCTCAACAAGACCAATCCTACAGCATACATGCAAAAACAGATTATTAGATAACATTATTTAAAAAAAAAAAAAAAAGACAACATATTAAAGGTACATCACATAATAGTAATTCATATCGACATCTTCCATCCTATGTTCAGATAACAGATAATGTCATTTGAGCAGGTTCCTGAACAATCTGATAAACAAAGTAATCAAGCAAACAAATGGATGAGTTTGTTTGTCCAGTTATTTGTTGAAAATATTGTCTGGCCTCTAGTAGTGAGCCTTCATTATGTAACATTTGTGAAAATCAAATGCCATTATCATAACACAAGCCATGTTTTTCCCAACTGTTTGGGATCTTAATGTGAAAAACAAATGTGCAACGAAAAAAACACTAGAATCAAACTGAAG
The DNA here is from genome assembly GCA_037833815.1 of Zingiber zerumbet. Taxonomy (NCBI): domain Eukaryota; kingdom Viridiplantae; phylum Streptophyta; class Magnoliopsida; order Zingiberales; family Zingiberaceae; genus Zingiber; species Zingiber zerumbet. The sequence continues at coordinate 9,524 of JBBMJZ010381919.1, forward strand.
GATTATAATTTTAATTTAAAAACATTCTTTTGACTTATACAACAGTATAGAAAATATGAAATGTACTAGTAAGATTACTTAATATTGTAGTTTTACAATTCCTTGGCTTTTGGCACACAATTTGGCATTGTATGCATTATCTGTATAATAAGATTACATCTGCAACATTGTCTAAGGAAGATATTATTGGAGTTGGTGGTATTTTCAAAAGGTTATATCGACAATTACTAAAAGAAACAATTATATAACTCCAGTGTGCAGCCAAAAGAAAGACCAATCAGCTAGTTTTCCATCGCATTTAGATGAAAAAAATATTCCAGAAGTAAACCTGACAAAGTTTATACAGAGTAACCCAATTGAAATGCATTCACTGATTTATTAGTCCTCATTTCTATATCATGGAAGAAAGCTTGCTCTAGCTGAAATCATGTTGGTTGATGTTAATGCAGCCCTTACAGAAAGAAGAGGAAAAGGTAACTAATTTTGCTGAAACTTACTTCAGTGCCTGTGCGACCAGCGAATCTCGAGCACGATTTCCAGCAACAACGACACGCTTTAATGTTTCCAAAGCTACTAAACCACAGTTTTGCCATCCAATTGCTTTCATGAGCAAAGGCACAACCTTAAAGAAAAAAAAAGATTAAAAAATCAATAAACAAACAGCAGAAATGCACTATATACCTATTAGAAAAGTAGCAATTCTGCAAAAAAAAGGTTTAAAATAAAATGTAAAACAAACCTTAAGTATTGCAAAAAGCAAGAAATCTTGTGAAAAACTAATTTTTTCAAGAGTAATTTCAACTGGAAATGTCTCTAACTAATCATGTAGAAACAAAGAATATTTAGTTGTTTAAACCAACAGGTTTCACTGATTGACCGCGCTTCTCAACATTTGCCAAACAATCAGCTATACATACTAACAAAGAAAAGAATAAAAATGGGAGTGCTAAATGTCTACCAGATCTTAATGAATATCTTTCCTCAGTTAAAGGAGGGGTTTTAATGTATCAAAGATGACAACATGTTGTAAATATACAGTAGTGATCCAAGAACGTTGTAGGAAGTAGGAACTACGGCTATCTAGATACAAGGCCTAACAAAAAGTGTGTATATATTGCAAATAAAATTTTGATATTTCATAAACTTTGTGAAATAGTTATCCCAGAAGGCTAGAATTACAAATTAAAAAATGGAAATTTAAGGGAATATAAAGCACAATAAAATAGATAACAACTATCAACCATAATAAATAATGTGTTTCATGTTAGTTAGTTCATCAATGCTTATGAGCAGCCTAGGTATCAGCATGCATTTACATTCTGTACCTGAGGGGTCCCAACACTAGTGGTTGCCATAGCTTCTGCACAAGTTGTACTAGTTGCCAGCTGGTGTAGTATCCATAAACAACCATGACGTATATTTTCTTGAAGAGTCCGACCACTGGAGTCTGTTTGTCTATCTGTTTCTTCATAACCATCATTGCTATTATTCAACTCTATAGGTGCCATCTTTTTTCGGCTTCCTTCATGCTCCATGGCAGCAACTAATTTCGGAACATATCCAAGATAACCGACATGGTCTGCAAGGGCAGGGTGTACGCGTAATAATGAGAGGATTGCATCAGACAGTGTTGTAGGAAGTTTACGATCAACAGATCTTGGGTCATAATGGAAGGCAGCAATTGAGGAAATATACTGATCCAATAGTCCTTCCAGGAATCTCTTTGGGTTTCTCAAAGGAAACTTAGGATCTTTCAAGAATATATTTACATAAATACCACCAACCTGCATCCACGTAAAACATAATTATAACTGGAAACAATAGAATACATGAACTTTATGGTTACCTGAGGTTCTCTGATGGCCTGTTGGCCTGATGCCTGCTCAGGAACATCCCAATCGTCAAGGCAGCCTTTCATTTGATCCTGGTAGAGATCTGATGCCATAGTTGACAATTGTGCAGAAAGAGAAGCCGCCATACCTGGTGTCCACACAAGCTCAGGTGTTTCTGTTGTTTGCTCCAAAGCCGAAATTATTGCTTCACCAGGTCCATCCCTGATACATGATACTAAGCCATCTGGAAGAAACCTTGCCAGTGTTATAGCTACTCTAGGGCCATGCATTGGCTGTCCGACAAGCTTGCTCAACAAGGATGCAGCCGCAGCTCTTTGCTGGAAAGGAATTTCTTCTGAAAAAAATGAAACTACCATCAGAAATATACATAGTTATTGCAACATAAATTTACACATCTGAGGATTCCAAGACCTACCATTCAAATAACAGATAAAGACTGATGCTCTGCAAGAAATCTAGATTGATGAAAAGTTCAGGCAAAATGTCTCAAGAGACATGGCAACTCTTACACCATAAATAGCCAAGTATCAAGTCGTGGGTGTATATGATTATCTCTCCAATGTTATCCAAAAAACAGTGCTCATAGAGCATTTCCTCTATATTGAGATATTTGTGGATGATGAAAAATAAAAATGAAATACTCTTACATCACAAAAAACATTATTGGACTGACAATAATAGTACATTTTAGCCCTAATACTGGGACTCTTCATTTAGCCCCTCCATCCCATGTCTGATGCCCATGGCGTCAGTTGGCATTTAATAGTTGAGACGTCTTAAAATTTTTAAAGATGAATGTGTCAGACACTTAGATCCACACACATGTCAAATACTCATACTTGACCCTGAGTAACATAGCATTTTAGCAGACAGATTTATTTCAGAAGTAACAGTATGTTTATCCACCTTCTTATAGTCATATAACATTTTCATGTCATCTCCTAGACAAAATATTTCAAATTTAAAATGATAATATGTAAAAATAGCACAAATGGTGGTCAGAAAATGAGGGTGTCTATGAGGAAGAATGTGAAAGAAAGCATGCACTAATCCAGAAAAACTTTCCACCCGAGTATCACTACATCAATTCTTAGATTTCACATTTTTTGCATCACACCAATAATTGCACTATGAATTCATGTAATGCTAGTGGCAAGTATAATCAAGATTAGTGTCATTTAGAAAAAAAAATGTTCTCAGTAATACAAGGATGATTGTGATTCCCGCTGATAAGAAAAAGAGAAAAAATAGATGAATGTCATGTAGAAAAAAAAATGTGCTCAGTAATAAAAATGTAGGGTGGTGGTGGTGGTGGTGAGGAGAGATGGGGATAGGATCTTACCACGCTTTGGCAAGATAAGTTCAAGAATGTACACAACTCCACCATACTTTGCTACAGCCCAGGCAAGCTCAGGAGTGCTTGCCAAAGAATAGAGGACAGCAAGAGCCCCTACCCTGCAAGCAGGACTTTTGTGGAGTAGCTGTAATAAAAGAATTGCATTAGCCCTTTCTGCAACCATAGCTTCCAGGCAAGGAGCATGAGTTGTTAAAAGCAGAAGCACTGTAAGACATATTTGAGGAATATTGCTTTTAAGTGGAATATCAACAGTGACACATTCAAACAGAGGTGCAAGCTTTTCTTTGGTAGAAAACATGGAAGCCAGACCAGGTTTGCTTGTCAGTAAATTCTGCAGCAAAAAGAAAATGGTAACTAATATATATCGAATAGCTCAAATGCTTCAACATGTCACTTGGTGTACCCATACCTGAAGAGACGTCAACCCAGTTTGAAGGTTCATTATTACTTCAGGTTTCCCTCTCCTTTCATCAATGTTCAATGCATCTGCTTTATCTTCATTAGCTATCATATTCATTGTATCATTTTGATGCTCAGATGGCTCAGGAGATGAAGAATCATTATCTACTTTACAATCAGCAGGTACATCTGATTCCTTGAGATTATGCACCAGTTCTGATATAAATTTCAGAAGAGAAACAGAAAAAGGCTCCGGTTCACCTATATCATAGTCCGGTTGATTATTGTAGATCCTCAAGTAAACATTGCCAACATGGAGCTCATTTGATAGAGCTTCATAAGTGAAAGATTGTGTTTCTGACAAATCATATGAACCATCAGGGCCTTGATTAGCCCGCTGTTCATCCACAAACTTTAGCAATTCAGCTCGAGTGGAAGAGTTCCAAATAATCTGCAAGAGGTGTTGTATATATTTATTAACCATAAAACATACCAACAGTTATGAAACTCAAAGGAAATAAATGATAACAAATAGCAATGGCAAATAGCATGTGTTTTATATGATGGCAGGAGAACTAAGAGCAGTTATAATACCAATAAAAAAATCTGACTAAAAATAAATCACCAAATAAACTTAACTAATTCAGAGGTCTGAAATATATTTTTCCTTTAATCTAGTTAATTATGAAGATAGCATAAAAGCAATTCTTCTGACATTCCTAAGCAAGTCGATTTGGCATTACCTAGTTGAATGAGTGTATGGTATCAGTTAAATCTCTGCATTTATTATTTTATGATCGATTTACTGAAATTATATGGATGGTAGTTTGTTGTGGTTTTGTTTAACGTTATGGAAGAAAAGGGAATTATTCCTAATAGGATGCTCTAGGTAGCCTCCTTCTACCCTTCTAGCGCGCGCGTAGTTCAAAAATATTGTAGAACCTCAATTTTTACAGATGTATTCAACTTTAGGCACTCTTAAAATTGACAAATGAAGTGGTGATATCCTCTAACCACACCTTTTCTCAGATGAAATGACAATCAATCTACCCTTCTAACTATCAGTGTGTGCGCGTAGTTCGAAAATATTGTACAACCTCAACTTTTACAGATGTATTCAACTTTAGGCTCTCTTAAAATTGACAAATGAAGTGGTGATTTCCTCTAACTACACCTTTTCTCAGATGAAATCACAATCAATCTTTGTTTTATCCTCTCATAAAACACTAGGTTCCAAGTACGTGCATAGGAGCAGAATTGGTGAAATAAAGCTTCGTTGGTTTTGTAGGTGCGTACAATGACTCCATCGTCAATTGTTTAACCAGATAAGTTCACATGTTATTAAGGTCATGCCTCTATACTCTGAACTTTGCACTTGATCTAGCAACAACAATTTATTTCTTGCTCTTCCAAGAAATTGGATTACTTCCCCAAAAAAAACAAAATATCCAGATGTAGAGATAACCTCAATCACAAAACAAAATAGCTTTCTGGATTCTTAGGGTTGCTATGCATTAGTCATGATGTGGGTTCTTTTAAAATTGGTTGATCACAATAACAATGAGATGTTGCGTCTGGTGAATCTGAGATAGTTTACTCACCAAACTTTCAATATTTCCTCAGATCAGTTAGTGGCTCCCTGTCCTAATGCTAATTTAACAGTAGAATCTATGACCTTTCTATTAGTTTAGTCCCCAGCATGCCAAGCAAACTAGTGGCTCCCTGTCCTGAACTATTCATTTAGACACAATCTACCCAGTCAAACTATTGCCTCAAGCTAATCGAAGGAAGCAAAAATTATGACAATTGATAAGCCCCAACTATTTGATTTTGGGTAGACAGACTTCATCCATCCATTTAACTCAATAATGAAGCAAAAAATAACACATGTTGCTGTAATAACCTTGAATCAATCCATACAATTTCTTTTATGGGATCATTTGAACATGAGAAGCTATAGAAATTAAATATTTAAATTTAAGTAGAACTAAAACTGAAGATATGAAAAGACATTATATAATAATTAAGTTGATGGAAAGTAAATCTTCATAACTGTTTCAAATGATTGATTATATTGTCTTATGTTGGGCCAAACATACAAAGAAGTCAGTATAGCAGAGGAAAGGATATTGAAAAAGTAGAGTTACTTAAAAAGTCAAAGTAATATATATATATATATAGACACACACACACACACACACACATTATACATACAGAGATGTGATATGCTGGGCGCTTACCATGACATGGGCCCCACGCCCCCCCTCCGTCGCATGCTGGGTGCGCACAGGAGGTGCCCAGCATATCACATCTCTATACATACATACATACATTATATATATGTATATATAACTTAAAGGGGCAACTTACAATGTATGGACATGTTTGAAGATGCATACATTATATAGTTAACCAAGCCGAACCAATTAGAATCAAAGATGTGAGGGATGAAGAAATAGCAAATATTGCTTAGTGAAACTATGTTTGAAAATATGAGCATTATAAGATCCATGTGGTTGATTCCAAATAGTTAGAACCCAACACCTATTATTGTTCTCTGAATGCCTCTATTGAAACTAAATTACTCGCAAATAGTAATGTTATTTATTTTACTTTTCTAACAAGTAAACAATCCATCTATGGTACACTACAGTTTGTTGTATATGTTATTTTTCTGACTACCCAACACTTTGATGCATCATTTGGGTCTAAATAATCTTCCATATAAAGTAAGAACATGCATGATGTACCTTGTGTGCACCATATATATATTTTTTTTCTTTATTTTTTTTTAGATCTTAGGGTTCATAATTTAGGTTATAGTATTTTGAGCTAAAAGTCGGGTGGGGGGGGGGGGGGGGGGGGGGGGGGGGGGGGGGGGGGGGGGGGGGGGGGGGGGGGGGGGGGGGGGGGGG
>JBBMJZ010381938.1:0-16044 GCA_037833815.1 Zingiber zerumbet
TAATATAAACTCCAAACATGCTAACAGGGGTCTAATTAAAAAAATAAAATAAGATCAATTTTGAAAGGTGCTTCCATAGGGTTGAAAAAAAAGCTGTGTACTGTTCCGTGCCAACTGGCACAGAGCAATAACTTCTTGGCCATGGTGTCTAAGTATGTTTTGACACCAGATATACCTTTTTCCCAGCTAGACCTTCACAGGGAATGTGATTTCAGGTAAATCCAAGTAGGGGAGGGTCATTAGTTGGTTTTGGTCAAAACCCACTAATGGACCTAAGCAACTCTGATTGGACCCATTTTAATTCGACTGGGATTCTGGAGTTGCAAGGACTCCAATGGTGATAATTATATCCTAATTTAAACCTCTATAGTTTTTGGAAAATAAATAAAATCATCCTCTGTTGGGCCTGATATTAAAGACTATTATAATAAAAAATAATAATACTTAATCATATAAATAAATAGTGAGTCGAATAAATTTATAAATATGGGATATCAGGCCCAGGGTTCAATCACTACAAAAGCGCACACTCTCCACCTCTGTCGGTCATCTTCTTCTCGAAGGCATTCTACGTAGCTCCGTTCGAGGCGTGACTCTACCATCACCGGCGTTCTACAGTTTCGTACGTAGCTCCATTCCTCAGTTAGTAGTTCTTTCTAATAGGGTTTCACCTTGGGGTTATGTTATTGTTATGGCCATGTTAGAATAAGTGCTTAATCATTATTACGGAAGCTAAGAGTTGTTTTGCTGGGTGTGGTTATACTGTAGCTAGGTTCGCAATGGCTTCCAAAGGTGCGTTGACAAGTGTGACTGCTGATCGACCAAGTTATCCAAGTTATGTCAACAGAGGAAGAACTAAGAGAATGAACTAGAAAAGTACCATATGTCACTTCAAAATGTTTATTTCCACTGTTAAACCGACTATAGAACTAGAACAGAAGATTCGAGGCACACCTTTTTCATGGATCCTCGACCTCCCTAATAGTTCTTTTGTAAGAGCTCAGGTCCAAAATATGTTTGATAATTGGGATCACTAGGAACAAAACTTTATCTTCCATAGGAAGAAACTGAAATTTACAAAGCAAGATGTGGCACTGATTCTTGGCCTACTCGACACTGGAGAGATAGTTCGTCTCGATTTAAATGAGGCCTCCAGCGCACTGTACATGGATTTTTTCCAAGATTCGGATTGTTCTGCTAAACATTTAGAGAAACTGATTATGAAGTCGAGATCAAATGAGAAGCTGTACTGTCAGCTGTATATATTGTATTTTTTTGCAACTGTTCTGTTTTGTGGTAGCAGCAGTGTTTTTAGAATATCTGTGCTCTCCCTCATTGACTGTGTAGATGATTTTGACAACATATCTAGGTTTAACTGGTGCAATGTTGTATACAGTTTCATGGCTCCTCAATTAGACTCCATTGGTTTGGAGCTTACATTAAGACCTAAACCACAGGTAGCTGATTCAACGCCCAAGGCCCCCCTTGCTCAAGGGATTTCCAAATATTTTGGCTGTAAGTCCGATTACATATATATCACGCTATTTGTAATGCAGATGATTTATTTTTTTATTCATATTGTAGGTATGGGTGTGTGAGCACATCAGCATTATGTATCCAGACCATCCTGAAAAATTGCCTAGAATACTACGGTGGAGGTGGCCTAACCATCATGTCGACACAGTAAAAAAAATGATAGGTCGTGTAACTGCAGATAAAATTTTAGTAGATTAAATGCTGGAAGAATCAGAGTTGGATTTACTACCAAACTGGGCTCCGCAAACTGAGGAGCTTCAGTTGGGTGGACAAGTATCTCCCCAGCAAGCCGAAGTAGGTATACAACAGACTGTGGATACGGTAGATTGTAGCCAGTGCAAGGAAAATGGAGAAAAAATTGAAAGTTTAAAGCAAGAATTAGACAAGGCTACTAAAAGTTTGGAGGAAGCTAATAAAAACCTGGCAACAGTCATAAATGAAAAGGATAGTCTATTAGCAGTAAGGGATATTATAATTGTTGAGATGGATGCTATGCTTAAGGAAAAAAATCTACAAATAAGTGAACTGCATAAGGAATGGGATACGAATGGCTCCAAGGCTGACACTATCACTACTGAAGTGGATAACAGAATTTTAATTGTAAAAGACAAAATCATAGCCGATGCCACAAATAAGATTAAAGAGCTCCAACAAGAGCTACAAAGCAAGGTTTCAGGGGAGCCACAAGCAACAGAAGGCATAGACCCTAGTCTGTCTAAACCACAAGCTAATTTTCGTGTAGTAGCCAAAAGAAAGAGAAGTCAGAGAAGATTGATATCAGCTTCTACACAAAAAAAGGCAAACAGAATGTTAAGTCTGTCAAACCAGATGCTCCTGCACCATCAAAGTCCATAGATACAAGTTCATCACAAATAGAAATAATATGTGATGAACTTAACGAGGTCAAGGCCAAAATAATGAAGGTACGGTCGAGATTAGGTAAGTCATTATTTAATAATCATTACTGACATAGTAGCATTTTAATAATATCAACAAGCGAAGACATTTTTTAAGAAGAGTAAAGATGATGTTATAGGCAATGCATTGTTGAAGCTCAGTCAGTTAAGGTAACATAGTTGGTAGAGTAAATACGAATGATTATTAATGGATTTTATTAATATTTATTATACTTAAAATTTATTAACTACTATTGAATCAAATCCTTGTGTGTAGGGTGACAGTGCAGCCGATCTGGACCGATGAAAAATTCTCTTTAGATATGCAATCTTTTATGACAATATTTGATTGGACGCAATACACCAATAGTGATTGCATAAATGTTTATTGGTCTATTCTTGTTAATGAGGCCAAAACTCAAAATCACCATACTACCCATCCATATTTTGTAGGGTTGGATTTCGAGTATGTGATACTCACTGTAAATTATTTTTAATATATATTGAATGCATTTAACTCATTAGCTATCTTGTTTGAATAGGACATGTTTGGAATGATGCACGTGGATGCATTGAAACAAAGTGAAAAAACTGATGAGGACAAGGTCATTAGATATATTTCTGTCCTCTAAATAATGAAAATGATCATTGGCATCTATTGGTCATCGACCTCGAGGAATGTCAAATAATTCATTATAACTCTCTGGGTATCACAGAAAATTACACTGTTGTTTTTGATAAAACTGTAAGTATCACAATTATTATATCCAATAAGCATTGGTTATGTAATAATTACTATTATGTGTTATATGTAGGAGTTGTTTTTTAAGGAGTTAAATTGGTCATACTATCACATCTAGCATAAAGGATTAGCACATTTCTCCAGGAGAGAGTATAAAACGATTCAAGTTAATGGCCCCACACAAAGCAAATCGTAAGTATTTGTGTCTATTCCATTATCTTTGGATTGTGCTTTTTTTTATGATGGGTTATGCGTTTGTTTTATAGGTTGGATTGTGCTTTTTTTATGATGCGCTATGCAGAGAGTCTGATGTTTCAGAGACCTGTAGACTTTGTACAAGCTGATATGAGAGCTTATAGATTTAGACTTGGACATAAAATCATGTCTAACAAAAACTTTAAACTATAGCTACTGACCATTTGTAATATCCTATTATTGTAATGATAATTGTTTGTGTAAATTAATATTATGATTTACTATGGAGTTTATAAATTAAAATTTGTAAAACTGGTCATACCATATCAGGCCCAAGGGATGCTGATTTGGTTATTTTTTCCCAACACCTATAGAGCTTTAAATAAGGATTTGCCAGCAGCATTGGAGTCCTTGCAACTCTAGAATCTCAGTCGAACTGAAATGGGTCCAATCAGAGGTGGTTAGGTCTATCAGTAGATTTTGACCAAAACCTACTGATGGTCTTCCCCTACTTGAATTTACCTAAAATTACATTCCCTGTGAAGGTCTGACTGGGGATAAGGTATATTTGGTGTCAAAACATAATTAGAAACCATGGCCAAGAAGGTATTGCTCCATGCCAGTTGGCACGGAACAGTGCACAACTTTTCTTTTCAATGATATATATATCTATATATATCAATTGATGTATTTATATATATATATACATATAGATATACATTAGTACTCTTGTATTATTTGGAGTTTATATTAGGGGGAGATAGAATCAAGCTTTATGAAACGATACCATACTAGGTCCACGTTTGGCTTGATATGAGAGCATATCAGGCCCAGCGGAGGCTGATTATATTTTATTTTTTTTCCAACACCTATAGAGCTTTAAATAAGGATTTTCCATCAGTGTTGGAGTCCTTGAATCTCTAGAAGCCCATTAAAACTGAAATGGGTCCAATCAGAGGTGTCTAGGTCAATCAGTGGGTTTTGACCAAAACCCACTGATGACCCTCCCCTACTTGGATTTACCTGAAATCACTTTCCATGCGAAGGTCTGAGTGTAGAGATGGTATATATGGTGTCAAACTTTATTTATACCCCCTGGATAAGAAGGTCATGCTCCGTGCCACTTGCCACGGAACGATGCACCACTTTCCTTTTTTCAATTATATATATATATATAGTACTCTCATATTATCTGAATTTATTTTAGTTACTAAAAAATTGTAATTTGTATCTGATTTTTGATTTCTTCCTATTCTCGTTCAATAAGAAGGTTTGAGTGGGGAGGGGCTATAAATTTAAAACAATCCCTTTTAAGTTGGGAGAACAACAGCTACCATTTTATTTTTAAGTCAAATATGAGGTAGAGAGTAAAGGTATGTTACGATTCTATTAGCCGTATCTGACTCCCCATGCTATAAATTTAAACCCTATTGGAGTAAAGGTCTGAGTGGGGAGATGATATATATGGTGTCAAAATGTATTTATACACCATGGCTTAGAAGTTCTTGCTCTGTGCAATTTGCCCCAGAACCCACTGATGGTCATGCTATAGACTTAAACCCTATGATAGCACCTTTTAATTTAATTTTATTTTTTTTATGGCATGATGGTAGCACGTTTTGAGTTTATAGAAGGGAGAGATAGAATCAAGTGTTTTTAAACAAGACCATACCAGGCCCACCGGAGGCTGATTTTATTTATTTATTTCAACACTTGCTACCACACCTACAGAGCTATAACTCAGGATTTGCTACCACCGTTGGAGTCCTTACAATTCCAGGTTCCCACTCGAACTGAAATGGGTCCAATTAGAGGTGTCTAGGTCCAATAGTGGGTTTTGACCAAAATTCACTATTGACCCTCCCCTACTTGGATTTACCTGAAATCACCTTCCCTGTGAAGGTCTGAGTGGGGAGATGGTATATATGGTGTCAAAATGTATTTATACACGCTGGATTAGAAGTTCTTGCTCCGTGTCATTTGCCACAGACCCCACTGCTGGCCATGCTATAGACTTAAAACCTATGGAAGCACCTTATAATTTTATTTTATTTTTTTTATGGTATGGTGGTAGCACGTTTTGAGTTTATAGAAGAGAGAGATAGAATCAAGTTTTTTGAAACGAGACCATACCAGGACCACGTTGGGCTGATATGCTCTCATATCAGGCCCAACGGAGGCTGATTTTTTTTTTTTTTTCAACACTTGCTACCACACCTATAGAGCTTTAACCCATGATTTGCTAGCATCGTAGGAGTCCTTGCAATTCCATAATCCCACTCGAACTAAAATGGGTCTAATCAGAGGTGTCTAGGTCCATCAGTGGATTTTGACCAAAATCCACTGATGACCCTCCCCTACTTGGATTTACCTGAAATCATGTTCCCTGTGAAGGTCTGCATGGGGAGATGGTATATATGGTGTCAAAACCTATTTATACCCCCTGGCTAAGAAGGTCTTGCTCCGTGCCAGTTGGCACGGAACGGTGCACCTCTTTTCTTTTCAATAATATATATATACTCTTATATTATCTGAATTTATTCTAGTTACTCTAATATAGATTAGTACCAACAACCATCATTTTATTTTTAAGTCAAATACGAGGTAGAGAGTAAAGGTATGTTACGATACTATGGTAGCACCTTTTAATTTTTTTTATTTTATTTAAGGACCATGGTAGCACATTTTGAGTTTATAGAAGGGGGAGAAAAAATCAAGTTTTTTTAAACGAAACCTATCAGGCCCACGTTGGGCCTGATATACTCTCATATCATGCCCACGTTGGCCTGATATGCTCTCATATCAGGCCCAACAGAGGCTGATTTTTTTTTTATTATTTCAACACTTGCTACCACACCTATAGAGCTTTAAATCATGATTAGCTAGCACCGTTGGAGTCCTTTCAATTCCAGAATCCCACTCGAACTGAAATGGGTCCAATCAGAGGTGTCAGTGGGTTTTGGTCAAAACCCACTGATGGACCATCCCCTACTTGGATTTACCTGAAATCACGTTCGCTGTGAAAGTCTGAGTGAGGAGATGGTATATATGATGTCAAAACTTATCTATATACCCTGGATTAAAAGGTCTTGCTCCGTGCCATTTGGCACAGAACATGTGAAGCTTGGAATTACCAGTATAACAAACAATTTTTTTTACTCAAACCATATTTACTTTGGAGTTGCAGATTTAGATGCCTAATGTAAATTTCGATGCAAACATTGAACACTTGAAACCAAGTGTTGTACCTATCCTACTGGGGTTTCTGATAAATCATAACCGTTACCAATTTTTTAGTTTTCAGAAGATAGATATGGTGCAATATAATGATTTATATAAATTATGTCTCTTTTAACTGATAAACGTCGGCATGACAATTTGGATATTGTGATTTTTAGTTCACTAATCACTATGCAATAGTATTATTATTCTTGTGACAATTTAGTATACCCTTATCATATCATACATACCACTGTATTAAACCACATAGACTACATACACAGATATAAAACTACAAATACTATGTAATAGTACCTTTACATTGTCTACCAACTTTTTGGCTTACAACACTATGTCTATTTAATCCAATGTTTTACAAAACTTATCCCTCAAAATTGATACAATTACATCAATTCTAATTTTTTTCATGTCTCGTTGCTTGAAGTCCATCTTCATTTCGTACAGAAGACATCGAATGTATTGGATCACAAAGAAGTCACAGTCAAAGCTGTAAATTACATCACCAATTTAATGTTAAATATTTTCTGTACAGACTATTTGCTCGGCTTACCTGGCTTCTTGTTGTGGACATTCTATTGTACGAAACATCTATTGATCAAAGGGATGATGCCTTTCAAATTTTGGATAAATAGTAGCAAGATGCTCATGACTATAGAGTTTTAAATCTGATATCTGTAAGATTGAGATGGAAATTTAAATTTGACATTAACTAACATTTATACTACAATACAAACATACACATGAATATTGGATGTTCACCGCTGCATCAAATTCATAGTTGTATTTTCTTTCACTTGCTAGAGAATTGTAATGATTCAACGTCAATGAATAGGTGTCGACCAGCAACAAGTGGAAATGTGTATTATCACTGCACAATGATATAAAAATATACCTAACCTCTTCATCTTCTGTATCTGTTTTTATCAGTTGTTGGAAGACAACCTTGCTTGAGAATTTTATTAATGACTACAAAAATGCAAATTCATACATACTTAACCATAATAAATTATATTCAAATTTTAACTATTCTCAAATAAATTCCTTACTATGAAGAAGGTTGAACAATAAATAGACTTGTTGTATGTCCTACCAGACAAGGATGCCCCCTAAAAAAAATCTTACAATACGTGTCAATTACCTCCCCATTTGTCAACATATCTTTATTCACACTAGATAAGAGGGAATACACATTTAAAGCAAAGGGTGGCTCCTCCCAAACTAATTTATTTGCAAACCTACAAAGTAAAACAATGATTATAATTCACAGAATTTAATTAGAGAACCATTTAATCATCTGAATTAGAAAAGCATATAATTATTTTGACTTATAAATTAATTAAATCAACTATGTAATTCATATACTTAAGTTTCTCCAACACTTGTAACAAGTACGCCACATCTTGATCTTATTTTTTTTCTTCGAAGTCTTAAATTTCTTCTTCACAAACTATGTCCATCAACATAAAAGAATTTTAATTAGTGAATTAAATCAAACAAATTACTATAAATTTTGTAAATATCTACTTACATCAATGGCTTGTTTCCTCATTTGGTTATGTGAGACAATCCTATCTGCATCATTCTCTGCCTCTTCTTCAGATTCATCTTCCTTCAATTCTACATTCTCTCTTTCTTCTTCCATATCATCCACATTAATTTTTCCTTTCCCTTTTTCCATGACATCATGTGCCTTTAAACTTTTTTTCCCCTCGCCTTTAAACTTTTCTTCTTCCATATCCTTGTAATCGTAGCGACTTCTGTCACGTCCTCTCCTAGTTCTTGTTGCAAAAGCTACTAGTTCACATTGAGGATCGTCTACAGACTCGCTATATTGAGATTGCATGCCTTTATTTTCAAATATTTTAAGTAAATCTTTCACTCTATCATTCAAATGCATGTTCTCCATTGTTAACTCCTTAATTCTGTTTGCTTGAATAATGCAATTACAGCATTCCTTATTACTTTGCCTTCCTTCTTCCTTTACTTTAAACTGTGATGTCACCATTGCACGTGTAATGTCATCAACACTAACAAGGTTCTCAACCAATGAATTCTCATATTGGGTATGAATTAGGTCAATCAAAACATGTCAAAATATTAAAACACATGTTTAAAAAATTCCTTTTAACCAAACTAAATTCACAGTAATTAAAATTTACCTCTTCAGATGAGACTCGATCGAACAAATCCCCCACCTTACTAATATGTGAAGGAATATTCCTCCACTTATTTATTCTCGCTCCTTCTATTTTGTATGATTTTTGGATTGGAACATGCTCCAAAAACCATGTCTGATTCACCATCACAATTGTTAACTATTCATACATGTCTGCATATTATTGTTAAATTTACCATTATTTTTAAACTTACTGCCAAAAGGCCAGCAACGCCCTTTAGTTAAGGGAAGTTGGTGTTAAAATGTGTTGTCCAAGTTGAAAAAAATATGTCCTCAATCTTAGGTAATTGTAGAGCCATAAATTCATAGATAGCTTCAACCCAGTTGAATCTAGCAAGATTCTCAAAATCATCTACTATATCTATAAGACATAACATGACCTTATATATACTAGAAGAAAATAAGACAAAAAATATATACAAAATATAGAATTTGTAAAATAATAAAGCATCATCTTTTCCTTCAACGCGATTGCCATAAAATCTAAGCAACTCCTCAATTCTTAATCTAGTTGCTTCTTTTTTGTTTGAGAAGTATGTTAGAAAGAGATCATCGCATGCTTTATTTGAATTGATCTGAATCGAAGCTCCTCGGTCTGCAATACCAAGGAACAATGAAACATCTCTTCTAGTGAAGGCAACCAGAACGCATGACCAAGTTAAATGATTAGTTGACATCTACAAACATATACATAAGTATTTGTCACACGGTGGGCCTGATACGATATAGTATCAGGTCTAAAACCCTTCGTTTGCAATAAGAACCCACTATCATTGCTATTAGCTTACTAGAATATTCACCTTTGTAAAATATTTGATTTTACTATACAACTACTTCGTAATAAAATTACATTGTAGCTGAGAATATGAAGGTTTAAGTACTTGAATCCCAATTTTAAAATATATTGGCCAAAATACCACGGATATGCTGCATATCTTGTATGTCCAAAAAAACGCTAAAGGCTAACTATTTGATCATTGTTATGTGTCGATCATGTAAAATCACATATCCATGATGCATTCCTTTCTTTGTGGATGCTTGAAAAAACCTAATACACTGTTCCAATACAGTTTTTGTCCAACATCCACTAAACCCTAAATTTTAAAAATTTTAAAAATTTTAAATCATATTCGTTGAGTTTTTCAAAATCACAGAATTTTATATTAACAAAGTTTTGAAAAGTGATACCTTTATAGATATGAAGTGGAGAGGACGATATACCCAATCCCCTTCTTTTGCGCCATTATGAAAGAATATTATTGATGGAAACCCTAAAACCCTACACCTGAGCCTCACAAACGTTGGATTGGAAGGTCTAAATGCTAGATGCCACTTGATCAAGGTACGAAGACATTACGTAGGGTTTCACTAGGGAGACAATTTCGCCACAATATTATAACTGCAATCGGAGACTTACGAAAAACACCCAGGCATGCCCAAGTTGACAAACAGGCGGAGAAAAATGAACGCAACATTATTTTTAAATCAAAATAATTCAAATTGTGATTCGAATGTATGGAAAATCACAACGGATGAGGAGAGGTTGGCAGGAGGGTTAAAATGGAGATTTTACATGAATTAACTGTGCCTTTTAGTAAAAACCAAATTACGATGCACCTTTTGATAAATACAATATCCAAGACACGCCTTTTGGTAAATTGTCATTATTTGTTTATAGTCTCTTCTCATTCACATCATTTTCTAAATCATTTATAAAATCTTAATCATACTTTATTATAAGTTTTATTTTTTAAAAACTATTTTATATTTTTATATAATTTACATTTCTAGAATTTCTCATGCATATTTTTTTCATTTTTTTATATTGTTATTTTTGTTAATTTTATATTTTTTTCAAATAAAAAATTAATTTTGATATAATATTCAAAATATAACAATAATAATATAAACACATTATTAATTATATATTACAATTATATTTAGATAATTATAAAATTAATTTATAATAATTTAAGAATATTATTATCATTTAATTAAAAATTAAGATTAAAAATAATTGTTGATCAAATACTCAAATTTATCACACTTAAATTTTTGTGTACTATCTTAACTTCAAGCTCTTTATAACTTCAAAATATAATATTTAAATAAGAAAAGCTCTCCCAAACATTTCTAAATATAGTAGAGATTTTATTATCACAACATAACTATTGCATTACTAAATTTTATTCAAATAAACTTTTTTAATTTTTCAAACAAATTACCAAAATATATTTTCTATTTAATCCATAATTTTAAATTCCTTCTTAGTTAATAAATATTTGTGAAATAAATTACATTCTGAAAATATAATTAAATACAACCGTCAGGTGTCCATTTTAACCCTATATATATATATATATAATTTTAACTTGATTAAAGATGTGAAGACTGATTATGATCCAAATTTTATTTCTGTTTTTATTTCTAAAGATTCTTATATTTTTCCCATGTTCAACTGCACATCTTGCAGTCCATAAAGCACAAGCTACCCCGTGAGACCTGATCCAAGGCAGTTTTGAGGCAACAAGCTCAACAATCACACTTCAATCATATGTTCAATGCTCTTGAGCCCTCTGTGCCCCGATAAAGCTACATCATCACTTGATCTAAACCGCTGATATCAAGGCGTCAAGTTGATCCAATGGAATCAACAAACTCTATGAGAAACCTCCGGCAATGAAAACCAGTTAGAGCTGCGCAACAAGATCAATAAAATCCCACAAAAATCCGACGAAAAAATTACATTCATCCTGTTAATTCGTTTAGAAAGAGATTTTTCGCAAGGTCTGAAATAAAAAAAGGCCAATAACATTAGATGGATTTAGAGCCCCAATGGAACACGCAAGGCCATCAAGTTTAAAACTAGGCGTGTAACGAAGAGCACCGTCGATTTCCCGAGCATGTAACTGTACCAGCCAATGGATTTCTCCGGCTGTTACCTGACTAATGCACGGAAACGCTTTACAAAAAATCTAATCGACATTTGCAATTCCAAAAATTCAGATCCACGTAGAACAAAATGTTCGAACTACGCAAGGAAATAGAGAAAGAGGAAGGAGAAACCAGATCGAAGAGAGGCAGAAATTTTAATATCGGATCAGCTACAAGAGCGAGATCAAAGAAATGTTATCACCAGCTCGGTCATGCGATCCGTGAGATTAACTTTGGCTGATTGCAGGACCCGATCGTCGACGGAGGAACCGACGACAGAAGAGGTTCGGCGACGTCGCCGCTGCAACCAGCGTCAATAATCAAAGTACGATTATAAAATCAGCTACAAGAGCGAGATCAAAGAAACACTATCACCCGCTCGGCCATGCGATCCGTGAGATTAGCTTTGGCTGATTGCAGGATCCGATCGTCGACGGAGGAAGCGACGACAGAAACGCATCGTCGACGTCGCCACTGCGACCGGCGTGAAAGAGAACGTTGCGAAGAAAAACAAAAAAAAAACAAAAGAGGAAGAAGCAAAGAACGGCTCCGTATTGGAACAGAAGGAAGCACTGACGGCGAGGCTTGAGAAAGGTCCGGATTCATAGCTATTTATAGAGGACATCATTAAACCTAGGCGAACTAGGACCAATAGTTTTCAGGCCCATCTAAAGCCCATCAATTAATTTAAGGGACACTTACGGCCTGTTGGTTATCCACTCGCACTGGTCACCGTCGAATGAGAGCCTTCGCCAAGTGCGTGGCTCGAGCTCGCTACCACGAGGTTCCGCACTCGAGCCTGCCCTCTTCCCACCCGTTGCTCCAAACCTTCGCGGGATTATGCCGGCGCGGCGCCTTCTCCGAGGCCATCGCCGCCATGGCCTCTCTCGAAGTCCTCGGCCTTGTCGCCGACTCCATCTCCTACTCCGACCTCATCAAACTCTGCGTCCGCCACGGCGCCGTCGAGCAAGGCCGGCTCTTGCATAGCCATCTCTCCTCTGGCGGACGCGCTCCGGAATTGTTCCTCTCCAACTCTCTGATGGGCATGTTCGTACGGTTCGGCCTCGCGGACGAGGCGCGGAAGGTGTTCGACGCGATGCCTGTTAGAAATGTGGTGTCTTGGACTACTATGATCTCGGCGCTGACTAACCTCGGGCAGGCTGAAGAAGCTCTGAGGCTTCTGATCTCGATGCAAAGAGAAGGAATTGCACCTAATATGTACACATTCTCATCAGTTCTCAGAGCTTGTCCGACTTCGGCATCTCTCCGGTCGATGCATGGCTGTATATTGAAGCATGGTTTGGAGTCGGACGTCTTCGTTAGAAGCTCTCTGATCGACGTCTGCTCAAAATTCTTGGACATGGACTACGGATACAGGATTTTTAACGAGATGGCCACTCGCGATTTGGTGGTTTGGAATTCCATCATCGGGGGCTTCGCGCAGGGTGGAGATGGATATATGGCCATCAACCTCTTCACCCAGATGAAGAAAGCTGGATTCTTTGCCAACCAAAGCACATTAACCAGCGCTCTGAGAGCTTGCACGGGGATGGTTCTGCTCGAGATGGGTAGGCAACTCCACGTCCATGTGCTCAAGTACAACCCTGATTTGATTCTTAACAACGCGCTGTTAGATATGTACTGTAAGTGTGGGGATCTGGAGGAAGCAGATGAGATGTTCGATCGAATGCCGGAAAGGGATGTGATCTCATGGAGCACCATGATCTCAGGCTTGGCACAGAACGGAAGAAGCACTGATGCCTTGAAGCTCTTCGAGTCCATGAAGGTGTTGGGCCCTAAACCCAACCACATCACCCTTCTTGGTGTTCTCTTTGCCTGCAGCCATGCCGGTCTTCTGGAAGATGGCCGGCACTATTTTAGCTCAATGAGGCAGCTTTTCGACATAGAGCCAGGGAGTGAGCATTACGGTTGCATGGTCGATCTACTTGGAAGGGCTGGGAAGCTGGAGGATGCTATGAATTTCATCACTGACATGAGTTTCGAACCCGATATCGTCATCTGGAGAACACTTCTTGGAGCTTGTAGAGTGCACAAGGATTCAAATTTAGCAGCATTCGCAGCTAAGCAGGTCTTAAGATTGGAACCCGAGGACGAAGGGGCATACATACTTCTGTCGAACATCTATGCAGATTCTCACCAATGGACTGAAGCGGAACAAGTGCGGAGGTCCATGAGAGACTGTCGAGTGAAGAAAGAACCAGGTCGCAGCTGGCTCGAACTCGGCAAGCAAATCCATGTGTTCATTGCAGGAGACATGTCGCACCCACAAGCCAATGGCATCAAGAAGGAGCTAAGCAAACTGCTAACAAGAATAACTGCAATGGGATACGTTCCTGACACAGATTTTGTGTTGCATGATGTAGGAAAAGAGCAGAAGGAAGAGTCACTTCGATATCACAGCGAGAAGCTAGCGATCGCGCTCGGAGTGATGAACTCAACAGGAGCCAAGCCGATCAGGATAATGAAGAACTTGAGGATATGTGGTGACTGCCACACCTTTGCAAAGCTAGTTGCTAAGTCGGAGAGCATGACCATTATAATCAGGGACCCCGTTCGGTTTCATCACTTCAAGGATGGATCTTGTTCTTGCGGAGATTATTGGTAATAATAACATATTAGAACGATATTATTTCGGTACAGGTGATCGTTGATTGAGTAAATGCTGAAGAGAGCGTGCATGTGGTATTGCAATGGTTCTTTGGCAAATATGTGGAATTGCTATAGGATCGTATTCCATCACACTACAAAACAATCAGCTACTGGTGACGAATTTAGCGACGGATGTCTCTATATAGCGACAGACTTATTAATTACCGTCGCTATTAGCGACGGACTTAAAATATCCGTTGCTACTAATAATGGTTTGGTGATACACTCTAATTTCTTGTTGTCGTGATAATTTAATTATCCATCGTTAATAGCGACTGCACTTTTAATTATCCGTCGTTAATAGCGACGGATAATTTAATTTTCCACGGCTGATCTTCTCTACATGCTCATGTTTTTCCTCCTTCGGCTTCTCCGGCGATTTCCTACTGCTCCGGCGATTTCGTCCTCCGGCTTCTCCTCCTCCGGCTTAAGGTACATTCTTCTCCTCCCCCTTGTTCTCTTCTTGCGAGCTCTAGCCGAGAATTGCCAGGTTACGGCCCGCACGACTCGGCCGCTGATCGCGGCCTGGCAGTGCCAGTGCCAACCCTACTGATCAGCAGCCAATCAGTGTCAGGGCTCTGTCAGCATTGATCGGTCACTTCCGGCATTGATCGGGTGAAAATATAATTATATTTGCATTGTTCGAAAATATAATTATCAGATTTAGAATATTAATATAACTATCAAATTGATATTACTTGCATGATTAAACATATTAATATTACTTGCATGATTAACTATATTCGAAATATAATTATGCTTAATTTGACATGTTTAACCATGTTGGAAATTTTATTTCCATTAGGATACAATGTATATGAATAAAGCTTGAATGTACAAAAGGTTAGACAATGGATTTATTAGTCAAGACTTTTTTACTAGGGTTGAAGAGTTTGTGAATTTTGTTAAATCTCATCCAGAATGTTTGAATGATACTAAGTTAAAGTGTTCATGTAATCAGCGTAGATGTAGAAATACGACTTTCCGTGATGAGGATATAGTGAAAACTCATATATAAGTTTGTTTTAAATTATTACAACTGGTATTGTCATAGAGAGTTGTATGTATTTGAAGAAATTGGGCATTCCGATATTTCATCATCTAGTGTGATTGCTCTAGAGGAATCATCAGTACATGTGAATGCAATACAATCAATGGTTTATGACGCAATGAATGCATATGATCAATCAAATATAGAGGAAACACCTACACAAGAAGTTTAGAAAATGTATGACATATTAAAGGCTAATAAGAGAATTGTGGGAAGATATTCCTTCTGGCTATTCTCAACTATCAACTACTATAAGATTATTGAACATGAATGCAGAACATCATTTCTCTGAACGATGTTATGATAAAATGTGTCAATTGATGTCAAAGTTACTTCCCACGGATAACTGCATGACTGATATATTCTACAATGCAAAGAAATTGATTAGAGATTTGAGTTTGTAGTAGAGAAGATTCATTGTTGTATCAATAATTGCATGATCTTTTGGAATGAAGATAGTGAACTAATGAAATGCAAAATATGTAATCACCCTCATTATAAGCAGAGTAGTCGTATGTTTGGGAAGAAAAAGAAAAATATTCCCTTGAAAGTCGTGTATTACTTTCCATTAACTACTAGGCTGCAACACTTGTATGCATCTGCT
>JBBMJZ010381945.1:0-16043 GCA_037833815.1 Zingiber zerumbet
AGGCCGTTGCGGCTTCGGTGCTCGGTCCAGAACTACGATTGGGGACGCCGAGGGGAGGATTCGACGGTGGCGCGTCTGTTCGAGCGGAACTCCGGCGCCCAGATCGATCCGTCTTGCCCTTACGCAGAGTTCTGGATGGGCACGCACGAGTCGGGACCTTCCTTTGCTGGCTCGGATTCGGAGGAAGTTACACTTAAGAAGTGGATTCGGGAGAACCCTGGTGCTCTGGGAGATAAGGTCGTGGCGAAATGGGGAACAGACCTGCCTTTCTTGTTCAAGGTGCTTCTCCTCCATTAATTGGCATTTCTGCATCTTTCGCTTTGAATGGGTTTTACACAGCTTGTTCCCAGCGTATTGGTTTGTGCTTCTCTACAGTTTTGTGCTGTCGAAGGCTTACAATTTGTTTTGAGTCAATTGTTGTTGAATTTCCAATTCCTTGTTAGCGAAGGAATTTTAAGAATTCTAGTTCTGATTAAGTGGGAATTTGTGAATCGTGATTTCATTTTTATGTTTTGTATAAAACATTGTGCACTATATTTATTATATATTTTTTTGTACTCTCATGAATTCTGAAGCACAAATCTTACAATTGTCTAAATCAAAATTGCAATCTTGAATATTTGAAATAATACAATTTTATCCTTGCTTTTTTCACCTATGGCTAAAAATATAGTAGAATATTAGAAACAAAATTCCAATTTTATAAAACTAGACGCTTCAAAACAAGCTGTTAAAATTTGGTATTTTGTTGAGGTAGGTTTTGGGTAGCCTTGGGATATTAAGTTATGCTAAATTGTACTTGTTCTTGTATTTTGAGTAGATATTGTCGGTGGCTTCAGCATTGTCCATACAAGCTCACCCAGATAAGGAGCTTGCAAGGATGCTTCATAGGATGCGACCAAATGTTTACAAGGACCCAAACCATAAGCCAGAGATGGCGATTGCTTTGACAGAGTTCAAAGCGCTATGTGGTTTTGTCAGCATTGAGGTACATTAAGTATTCTTTTAGTTGATCTCCTGATTGCCTTCTGTTTCTCTTGTTCTCATATACTCCAGTTGTATTTCTATTTTATGTGTTTAGCTTTTATCTGATTAAATAACAAGTTCTTTATATTATTGTATGTATTTGCCATCTTTGCTATTCTACTTTATATGTATGATTCAATTTTAAGATAATCAAGCAATAATTGATTTTGATTCTTGATTATCTTGTAGCCGACCCCACCTAGTGGAATAAGGCTTGGTTGTTGTTGTTTTGTTGTTGTTGATTCTTGATTATCTTGTTCAAGATAATGATTCAATAGATTGATTTTGATTCTTGATTATCTTGTTTAAGATAATCATGCAATAGATTGATTTTGATTCTTGTTTTTCTTGTATTTGTATAGGAACTCAAGGATGTCCTTATCGGTGTGCCTGAAATTGCAGAACTGGTTGGTAATGATGAAACAAACAAAATTATATGCATGAGAGAGCTAAATGGCTATGTGAATGCAAAAGCTGTTATTCAATCTGTCTTCACGAAGCTTATGTCAGCAAATAAAGATGCAATCTTGGCACTGGTTTCTAAACTAAAAAGTCGCTTAGAAGCAGAAAATAAGGTAAACTGGTCTATTTATGTGGAGTTTGTTCACATATAAAAAAAAAAATCTGAAATTTAACGTTTGCATGTAGAGTTTATTCTCTTATAAAAATTCTGAATCTAGAGGACACTGACATGTATGCCACTTTGTTCTTTGATCTAATAACTAAGAATGAAAAACCTCTATTAAATTTGACAAAATAGAAACTGTCAAGTTGATGAACTTTTCTGTTATTTTTTTTTTCTTTTGCCAGTAACATAAAGCTTTTTTATCATCTACTTGAATTGATTTTTGAAGTATTTCAGGTGCATGCCTAAGTGTCTGATTAGAAGGATTATAGAATGAAATTGATAATAGTAGATTTGAGAATCAGTACTTTGTCACATGAGTTCAATTTGCCTGGCACATTAAATTTTATTCCTTTTTAGTTTTCTAAATACTGTTATCCTTGTAAGCCATTTGAGCATTTGAGTGTTATTACTTATTGCTAATCATATCTGTTTGCACTTTCAATATTTTTGATTGATCAGTTTTCATAATACTATTTCTGTTAATGTTGCAAAGGTGTACTATTTTCTTCTAAAATTTCTGCAACTCTATTGAAATTTATTTCTCTTAAAATTTATTAGCTGTGAGCAAATTTATTTCTCATAGCTTTCATTTTTTGTGAATTGTCTGGAATTAGTAGAAACACGTAACTAACACCTTTGAAGAAACAGTTTCTGAACTCAAATCTCAAATTTGAGTTCTCATACAAACAATAGTTTGAATGAGCACAATATATCAAAATGGTAATCAAGAATGCCATTTGTTGATCGTGTGGCAAATTTTGCTTTGCATCCAATTATGACAAATATAATTTGTTAGATTGAGTACTTAGACTCTTCCGTGTAATAGTTTAATGTTTTTACCTGTTGTAAGTGGCAAAGAAGGTATGCATATTAGTGCATGCCACATACAATGTTATCTGAATATACAGATTGCTATGTTTGTTAGCCACTATTTCCAAGAAAATTTTGTCTACCTTAATTTTTTTCTTTTTTTCTTTTTCTTTTTATCAAGATTCCTTGACATGCTGTGATGTCTTGTTGTACAAGCTTTTCTTTACCTTCTTGTTTTGCAGAGAGTTACTGGTTTTATTGTGTGAGTTAAATTCTACATTGAATCATGTTGCTTGAGTCCAGTTGTCATTTATGGGGCTTGTTGGCTTGCATTGTAATGAAATTTTCTGAAAGTAACCAAAAACTAACGGAGATTCATCAAGTGAAAGCCATTCTTTCAAGGAAGTTTTGAGGGCTTATATATTATTTGCTCTAGTTTTTTTTTTCTCTTCTCATTTCTGACTAAGTAAACGTGAAGCCACTTCTGCTATCTGACTGAATCAGATTAAGAGGTCCTGTGAACATGAATTCATTCAATTGAGCTGAATATTTTCTGACTCCTATTAGGTGAAAAGGGTCATCAATCTCATTGCTTATACAATCTTGTACAGTGCTATGTCAATTCTACTCATAGCAGTTGATGTCTAAATGGAGGATGGGCCAAGGCAGATTAGAGAGTAAGAGTAATACCTTCTGAATTCTTGAGTGTTTTAGTGTAGGCAAGGCACAACATATCTAAGTTTTGTGGAAGTCACCTTGCATCACATCCTACAACTAACTCTAAGACTATGCCAAAAACTGAGAAGCATCAGCCTTAATTGTTTTAGTTGTTGAAAACATCCGTTAGGCAACCAACCTAAAGCATTGGCCCACTGTTGTATTTCTGTGTTGAGTTAATGTGCAATGCAAATAATCTATTTGTTTTTCTTACCGTTTGATGTTTTGATAGTTATTTTACCTCACTTAGATTAGGAGGTTATCAGAGAGAGAACAACTAGCACTACTTCTGGAGAAGCAATATCACGCTGATGTTGGTGTTCTGGCAGCCTTTTTCCTCAATTATGTGAAGCTCAGCCCAGGTGAAGCACTATATATTGGTCCAAATGAACCCCATGCCTATATATCAGGTGAATGCATTGAGTGTATGGCTGCTTCAGATAATGTTGTGCGAGCTGGACTGACACCTAAGTACATAGATGTTCCAACACTTTGTTCAATGCTCACATACAAACAGGTGTGTTAATTTCTAAACCATTTTTTTTTCTTCATGAAATTATTTGTATTATGTGAAGCTAATATCTAGTTTTTTAATACATAACTTAGTGGTGTGAATTTATATATATAAAGATATGTTACATTTGCTCTTCGTCTTAGGAAAATGTGTTCCAACCAATGGTTTTGGTGATGCATTATGGTTGACAATATTTTTTTATGAATCCTAGCGAAAGAGAGGGTTTGCTTTTCCAATTATTATTTGTTGGTAGCTAATGCTTCAGTTTCAAGTATTTTATGTTACTATCTTAACCTTATTCAGAATAGGTGGATCTGGGTAGGTAAGGGGTTAGTCCAGCGTGCTCTGTTTCTAGATTCCATTTAGAAGAATCAATATCATTATATAAATGAATGTTTGGTAATGCTATAATTTCGTGAATAAATTGGAGAAACTTTGTGCGTGCTGTTGACTTCCTAACTGCTAATTTGTATGGTGAATGATGCTTATTATCTCCAGTCTTCTTGAACCTGCATCTAAGCAGCCTGTTCAACAGATAATCTGAGTCCGAACTGGTAATGGAGGACACCCCACTGAACCTAACTCTTGAGCCATTCAACCCAAAAACCAGGTACTGGCAAGACCTTAATTTCCCTGCCCATTTGGAACGACTATAGCCAATCACCTTGGAATATCACTGTTTCTTTTTTGGCTAATAAGTCTAGTGTAACTCAAATATTATGGATGAGTAACTTTCCTCTTCTCTACAATTATTGTTTGAACTCTCATCTTATACCCGTTTACTAAGCTGGTGAAAACTTGTCTAACTTGTACAGGCCTTTCCTCAAATTCTTCGAGGGATTCAATTAAACCCTTTTATCACACGGTACACACCACCATTTGACGAGTTCGAAGTTGATTGTTGCATTCTTCCATCAAAAGGGTCCGTTGTTTTTCCTCCCATACCGGGACCATCGATTTTCATCATTGTGACTGGAGAAGGCCAACTGCAGACAGGTTCTACAGATGAAGAACGGGTCATGGAGGGAGATGTGTATTTTGTGCCTGCTCACAATGAGATTCATCTAAGTGCTGCCACTGACAAACCTATTCATTTGTATCGTTCTGGAGTGAACAGCAGGGTTTTTGGTTAGTGTATTCTTTATTTTTTTTACTGCAAGGTTAATAAAGGTTCTGATATCCAATTCTATTCAGTAAATATATCTATATTCAAATTTCAATCAGATGTATAAGTGACAGACAATTGGTAGTTACTTTATCCATCTCCAGAAGAATGTTTTACACATTTATTCACTTGTTAATCTTTGGCTGTAACTCGTCCTGAAGATTATTTTTCCTACATTGCACCTTTGACGTATGGTCTGCCCAAGCTGCCTTTAGTGCATATCCAAAATGTGTCTTTCGCCAAAAGACGATAACAGGTAGAGAGGCCTGATTGATCTAGTAAGGCCGAGTATTGAGGTTGGTCTAAGAGAACTCAGTTTGGATGACGCGGTCTTAACTCGGCCGAAATGGTGCACACTGCTAGTTGACTTCCTAAACATACAACTGATTGTTTGGACCACGCTGGGACTAGAGAACCTCAATCGGCGCCTTAGGGTGCATATTTTAGCTCTTTAACATTTTTCACATTCGTAGTCCCCCTTATAAGGAGGCTTAGGGGACAATGCACTTCTTAGCAAGCGAGCTGTGCTAATTAAACCCGAAGTCTGAGTATCTGAAATGACATGATCTGCAGATTCAAATGTTTTATATATATATATATATATATATATATATATATTTGAATTTTCAATGCATGAACAGGGCAAAATTAAGAGGTAGATAAGGAGTACAAGTGTCAAAAATCAAGAGCCTACATTTGGTAATGGTAGGTAGAGTTCTATTCTTAGGGCCAACTTACCTACTTCCCTCATCCAAATCGATATCTATCTCTTCCATGCGACAGGCTGCTAACATTGTTCCCTTCTGAACACATGGACTCACCTTCTGGCAACACGCCATTTTATCCTTCTGCCTCGATCTGCCGGTCAATGAATTAAAGAAACAAATTATGCCCACATAAGTTGCACTAGCAATTACGAAAATTAGTACGACTTCTTAAGCTAAGAAATTGACCTTCTGTTTCTTCCTTGAAAGTTTGATGGCAGCCTTTTTTCCTTGACAGTTCCAACCTCTGAATACTTAGAAATCAACAGAAGCAAACAAGGAAGAGGACAACTAGTATTATGACCTGTATGACTCGATTGAATTACGACTCGTGTTTATTTTTCCTCCAGTTACCAACTTTAAAGGTCACAAATGTAAGCCTTCCCAGCTCATCGAATGCCTATCATTCCAACCTTCTGAGTCAGAGTGACTCATTCAGCTTTACACCTCCAACAAATCTCACAATGTTCATCTCACTTACGAAGAATTCTATTGCTGGAAGCAATTCCTATCGTGCTTTTTTTTCCCTGAAAGGTGGTCAAAAGTTTCGCATTTGTCAAACTGAACTAACAAAGGCCTCTCCTGCATACATGGCTAACATCTCCTGGCCAGATGCCAGATTGCGTGTGCCCCGTGTTTAACACTAACAGTGCCCCAACTGTGCAGGCTTATCACCAGGATCCTGGAAGAACATCTTCAACATGGCAGATCGCTATCTCGCCATCTTTCACTCTGACTCCCTCCAGTGCCTTTAGTTAGCAGGTCAAAACGACGACCCGGGAAAACACGTTAATCACGTGTTCCTTATCCTCCTCGATAACTAAGTTCACTTCGCAAGCTCTGGATAAATTAGTATATTTCTAAAAACTTTAAAGGGTCAATTAAAAAGCCACAAAGCAAAAACAAAAAAAATCCCATCATTTTTTTTTAACTCTAGCGTTTATCATCGAAATTTTCCACTTTGAATGGAATACTCTCATCTCATCTGCACTCTGCAATTGTTTTTTTCGAAAAAGACAGCTTCAGAATAAACCTATCTTCCACCAATCAGTGCAACACGAAAGCCTACAAGATCTATGAGCTCTAGATGAGTGATCCCCACTTTGCTACTGTGTCCTTCAGTGAGACTCAATGACCAAAAAAATAAGAAAAAGAGCTGGATTCGACAATAGATACATGAACAGTCGACCTACTGCACATTTATCTGTCTCCTGCCAAGGCTGCAGCAGTGATTAAAACTCCCTAACTTATCCATGGTCCGTAACAAAGTACAAAAACATAGTTACTGGGGCCTCAGCTAGCTACGTACACGTGCAGTAGTTACTTGAGGTGGCTAAGGCCTAAGGGAGATAATTGACTTACACGGATACCTATTCCTTCCAGATAGGTGGGAATCTCTCCTAGTTGCCTCACCTATACGTACTAATTGACGAGGCTACATGAATGTGGCCTCTCTTAAGAGTTTAGTCTCTTCACGCGTCTACTTGACAATGAAAGCCTGAAATGAAAGAAAAAGTTGTTATTCTCTTTTATATAATGTGTTCATTTTTTTAAAAATTTATTTAGTATGGCTGTGCACGCTATCGATCCTCCACTTGCTTTTTGAAAACTTTTATTTTTTCTCATCAAAGTGCATGCACCTCCACTTGCTAAGTGTACTCTTAAAGTGACTCCATATTTTTCTTCTTCTATTTTCTCTAAATTCAAGGGGCTCAATGTAAACTCCTGAAACATCAGACCTATACATCTAAGAAAAGAGTAGGTTTTAATCTAAATGCTATTTTACATGTATTCATTCATGCGAAGGCTCCTAATTTAATCTTTAACATTCTTTAGTAAAGATTTTGATTAGTTTGATTCTCCAACTTAATGCATCATATCCTAGCGTAATTTGGCCAGACTTAAAAAAAGGGTCTAAATGTACCTTTGGAAATGGCATAAAAGCTTAAAAGCTTTCATCAATAATTCTTATTTACTATAAGTACACATCACAAGTCATTCTATTTGACATATGTATCTTGTCATCTAACGTTCACTGTCAATATATTTACTTTTTTTTTTTCTTCTCCTCCTTCTTCTTACATATGTCACATTAACGTGACAAGCATTCATGATTAGCACCTGCTCAATTTTTTTTATAAAAAAAAAGAGTGATCCATGGATGATATTGATTTAATCAACTAGAGTATTAGTCAAATCAGAACTCAATTTATTATTTTTTGTCAGTATATTAACTCATTTCAACAGCTACAAACCAAATCCACTCGATTGGTTGGCTTTTAGTTCCTTCAGATAATCTCAAAATCATGGTTTTTGTTAGATTAGCATTTAGTCATTTAGTAATAACATAACCCTAAATTCAAACAAGTTTAGGACATGGAAATTCTTTCGATAATTAGTTTGTCTTTCAAATTCAAATAAACCCAATATATATACATGGCATGCCAGTCAAAACACTAAAATTCGGTTTAGGGTGGTGGGTTCGAAAGAATTGGATAGAAACCCTTCGAATCAAAGCTCTACGACGTTCACGTTCTTTTCACGTGCTCAATACCCATTACATATTCGCTTTTAATCCAACTACATTATTATTTGTTTGAAGGTGCACTGCACTGTTGCAAGACCAGTGTCTGGCACATCAAGTGCATGTTGTTGATTTTCATGATTGACTTAGCCTCGATGGAGCTAGCAAGAAAATTTGGCTTCAAAAATAAAATAAAATCACACTAGATCACAATTAAGGAGTCGAGTTACACTAATTATAGCTGTTAATTAACTAATCTCCAAAGTTCCAACGGAGGGAATGATCTTCTTCTACCTTATATTCCATGTAGCCTCTCAACATGCCATAGAGTTCATCCACATCCCAAACGCTTTCCTCATGGCCATTAGTTTTGCAGCCGGTGTAATTATTGAAGGCCGGATCAAAGCTGACAGTGTCTGACGTCGCCGTGGTGGGTTCCAATCCGTAGCCATGCGTATAATTACTTTGAAACGGGTCGAGCTCGTGCTGAATGCTGCAGGCGAATTGGGGCAAGCTAGGGATCATGATCAGTTGGGAGTCGTCGCGGTTGCCGGATGACGACTGGGAGGT
Organism: Zingiber zerumbet; assembly: GCA_037833815.1. NCBI lineage: Eukaryota > Viridiplantae > Streptophyta > Magnoliopsida > Zingiberales > Zingiberaceae > Zingiber > Zingiber zerumbet. The sequence goes on from JBBMJZ010381945.1 coordinate 8,719, forward strand.
TGATTCTTGATGAGGAAAAAACTGAGGAGGAGGAGGAGGAGGATCGGGCGGGTGCGGTGAGGAATACTGCAAAGAGTGAGCGGCGGTGGCGGCGGAGGTCTTCTCCAGCAGCCGCGGCATCCAGTAGCAGCGGACGGCGTCGTGGAAGACGCTGCTGTTGGCGTCGACCCGCAGCTGCCGCGCCTGCTTCTGCACCCGCGTCCGCCAGTAGTTCTTGATCTCGTTGTCGGTTCTCCCTGGTAAATACTGCGCGATCCGCGACCATCTGCACAGAGAGAGACAGAGAGAGTGTTAACAAAGCAACTGCATGTATACATAGACAATAATTCACATCGATCAACCACCTGTTGCCCCACTTGGAGTGGAGTTCGAGGATCAAGAGTTGCTCCTCAGGGGAGAGATTGCCGCGCTTTATGTCCGGCTTAAGATAATTCAACCACCGGAGACGGCAGCTCTTGCCGGTTCTCTTCAGCCCTATATATAGTAATATGTATAAACAGATTATATATATATCAGGAGGAGAGGAAATTTGCAGGTATTAGCTAGGAACTTAGGTTGGGTGTCACTTGACCTGAGGACCTAGCGAGGAGATTCCAGCGACCTTCGCCGTGGCAGGCAATGTAGTGGATGAGGAGATTGTCCTCCTCTAGAGTCCAGGGGCCTCGCCGTAGCTCCATCTCCTGACATTGGATGATGGATGATGAACTACTTTTACCGGACATTATTAGCTGTAGCTGCATCCGCAGCTGCAACTAGCTCGTAGATAGCTAAAAAGGCTCCCTAATTAATTATGCGTGTGTGTAGATCTGGCCAGGGATTTATGATCAGCGCGCAGGCGGCTAAGCGAATGAGAAAAAGAACAAAATCGAGAGAAAGAGAGTAATATAATCAATAGGAGAGAAGGCTGAGTTTACAAGTTATATAGGGAAGGAATTTTAGTAGGCGTAGGGTGGAAGTGGCATGGCAGGATAAATGGCTAGCTAGCTAGCTAGGTAGCTACCAGAAGGTGTGCGATACCTATTGGCGTTGAATTGGGAAGGAAGGAATTTTTGGAGTCCGGTCAAAAACTCGCAGTTTCCAGAGTTGGGATAATGATGGCAGGCCTGGGGAGGGGAATCCGGGTGTCGAGGGAGAACCAATGTGCTTCGCCAGGGGAGGAGAATGGAAATTAAACGATGGAATTGATAGTGATCATGAAATGAGGTTTTGGTTCTCTTTGGATTGTAGCTGGAATTGTTTTGTTGCGGAACCTGTACTCGGTGGGAATCAAAGAGTTTAAGCATCTTCATCCTGTTTAGAAACGGTGAACAAGGCTAGTTGAAGATATGATCCCTCGGTTGATTATATGAAGACTCTATTCCAATCTATAATAAGAAAAATATTAGTATTAAGTTAGGAAAGGGGTCCCGGTATTGATCCTCCAATACTTAAGTTAATCACCAAAATAATATAAAGATGGTGGAACAATGCAATAATAGTGAGAGCAAGAGTACAAATAACGTATATAGTATACCTTCGGCGTTGCATGAACACTCTTTATATAGTGCTACAGTAGACGATGTGCATGCTTCTTAAGATGTAATTGCATTTTCCTAACTGTCTTATGAAAAGATTTATTAGGAAAGTGTCTTTGACACCGTACTATAACAGGGCATGCAAATCCTAAATATGACAGTAAAAACTTCTTTCGTATAATTTGCATGTTGATCATATCCTGTTGTCACCAACGTTATCTCCCAAAGTGGTATTACGAGATATGGGATGGACCCACTGTTTGTCCCCCTCTCGGCCGGGATTTCTTGTCCGATCGATCTCATGCTGCTCGTCTTCGTAGGACCTCTGTTCGGCAAATTGTTTCTTGCCTGACCGGACCTACGCTCCGGTCTGCATAACATTCACTTGGTCAGTTGTGAACATCTGATGTTCTTTTCGTAGTGACCCTGGTTGAATAATCGGTCACTCATATATAAGCCACTTTGACAATCGAACCGTCCAGGCCCGATTGATAGTTGACATCAACTTCCGCTCGACCAATTTTGATGGGCTTATTAGTCCTTTAGTGTTGACCGTCTTAATTTTAACCTTCACGTAGATTACTGGTCCCACCTTTAACTTTTACTTGATAGGCAGCTTTTACCGCCGCATTACACCTCCTTGAAGAAGTTCAATGCACAGTTTGCTGCTTGAGTCGCCCGTCAAATTGAAGACCTAGGGAGAATGAATTGTTCATCTCCACGCTCAACAAGCAAACAGAGCTACATGGGTGGCGTTGAGCGTGCAAATGGGTTGAACCTAGCTAGTAGGTGGAACGCGCGTTCATGTCAAACAAGTTGGTTGAATCAAAATAACTGAAAAAGCATATATAGTTAGTATTAATTAATTGGTATAGATTTATTTAACTACTCTTAGTTGAACAGTTGTAAGCCTAAGCAAATAACTTGGCTCCTAGGTGGTGACGATATTTGACATGCATGTTTTCCATTCACTTCAAGGCTTGCGTCGTCTCCTAATTAATCAATCAAAAGCTAGTTTTATTATTTTGATTCCCCATTGCCGCCAAATTAAGATTGAAAAAGAAAGGTCCATTTCCTCTTCCCCAATGTTTAATTTTCATTCTCAGTGCGTTGTAAGAGTCTAGAGTCTAGAGTCTAAAACTCTTAGGTTAGATTGATCTATATATGTAGTGATGATGCTGATGGAGGTGATGACCATAACCTTCACTTAGTGGTTGTACTCTTCCTAATTGCATCACCTTAATTGCCTGATTATTAACAACTTTACATAGTTTATATATAACATTTGCATCTCAAAGCTTTCTTGTTGCTTGGCAAACGTACAAAACCATTTGGATGATTTAATGAATTACTTACTAGATTTTCTTTCGAAGAAATAAAGAAGAAAATATATTATGGTCAATCATCCTTCTAGGTCAGAGCTTGGAAGCTCGATTAAGGCACATTGTGGAATGTTGAGTGCATTGAACTTTACATGATGGAGCGTGTTAATTAGTTTAAATCCCACTAATACAATGCAAGGAATTAATTAATGAGACTCGAAAGCTAAGAACAGTCCTTTTCATTACATTGGGTCAGTAATAGGCCGAGGCCCAATATGAAGTCAGTTAACCAGGTGAGATGAACTAGCTTGTTGATTATCGACTGTACAACAGAGTTTTTTTAACAGTCTCAAATATTATTAGGGCAATGGTAGCGAGAGATACTGAATACATGATGAACAAGTGAAAAGGGTAACTGAACAAGATACAAAACTAAGAGATAAGAACAGTTCGGTTTGTGTTTGCTCAAAGGCCACACTTGTGCACAGAAAAGTATGTAGCTCATGTGTCCCCGTTCTGTGCCATGCATGGGCTGTGGGGGACAGACATCTCCCGGGCTGGATCAGGGGCGATGTATGTGGTCACAGACATGGTAAAGCCGAGAGACGAAAGGAGTCAAAAGGACACTTATGGGTGGAAGCTAGTGCAATCCCCATGCCCCTCCACGACCCCCTTCAGTCTTTGTTCTTGTTCCCCATCTGCTTTACCTACCTGCAAAGGTGACGACGGATTTACATGGCACCTTCAATTATTGACCGCACTCATTTTCTAGCAAGCATAGACAGGTCAATCATTACAAATCATGCATGTGCACGGTGATAAGGTTCATATGTTCATAACAAAGGTTGGATGCTTTTCTTTGGTGTATCCTTTCTTTGATGGGACTGGAGCTAATGATCCTTAATTTGCTCTCACGTCTCATATAAGTTTCATCTTAATTAGTTTTACAACATCTTCCCATATATATGCTTGATGATATCGTCTAGTTTCTACGTTTTTTTGCCATAAACTTAATAGGATAATCGCTTACACCTTACTAATTCATCTATCTCTTTTGATAATTTTTACTGAATCTGAGACTATATCCATTTTTAATGTTATCACTAGTACTAGGTAGTTAAACTCCTACATAGGATTCTTTATCCAGTCAAAAACTGACAAGAGTTCAGAGTCTTGTATATATAACTTTCTTGACTTATTTGATTTTCTTTGCCAAATTTTCTTAAACGAACAATTTTTTCTGCTCTTCTTTCGGTATGGGCAGCATAAGAACAAGGTAAACTTTTAGTTTCTGCTTATAAGGGCGTTTGCCTGTACCTTTGAAGGAGATCCGGCGCCTAGTCTGTAGTCATGAAAATAGCTAGCGGCTGAGAGTTCCATTGAGAGAAACTGCATCAGGTACAACAATTAGGCATGGTGATTGTGAATAGTCAAACCATAAATATATTTGTCCTTGCTACTTTGCCTAATCACATGGATGGTGTCTAGCATGCACCATAAGTTGAACTCTACCTTGTCCCCTAGCTCACTATGTGCAAAGCTTGTGGGTTTGCTGAGTTATTGTGTATCTGGTCTATGTTCAAGCATTGTCTGACTGAACTAGGGGACTTTTAACAATTTAAGCTTTCCTACCAGTTTTTTCAATAAAGAAATTAATACATTTTTGAACAAACGAAAAGTAATACCTCAACTTGGTTCTGCAGTGATTGCACATAACTGATTATCTCATCCAGAATCCTTGCTGTGCCCACCATCTGTCATGACTTAGTGGTTAAATCGAAGGAAATTTTTAACTGTACCATTGGGTCTGAGATTTCTTTGATGCAATACCTTGTTACATCCCGGAACATGATCTTGTAAACACCTCATTCTTTCATTTATCTTCTTTCTTCTCTCCTGCAACCGTACAAGCTTATTGAAATGGACCTATTGCATGTTAATACTGCGAGTTTTGTTTCTCTCTTCTTTTTTTTTTTGGTATTTATGAAACTATCATATTTTTTTTCCACATATATAGATAGATATAAGTAATATGATCCTACCACATAAGCTATCAGGGGACTGAATTTTAGTGCATTGAAACAACTTGCCTACCCTCTCAGCTAGGCTATGGTTGTCAGAGGCTTGGCCTCTTCTTGCCCTTACATGAACCACCTCTTTTTGGCTGTTCTTTTCCTTTGAATTGCTTTTGTGACTCTTCCCACTCCCTGAGCCCTGAAACTGAAAGAGAAATCGGTAAAAAAAAAAGAAAAAACACATTCAGAAGCTTCCAATCTAAGTACAAATAATAGCCTATTTCACATACATTCATCTTCTTAGTCTTGATTTCTGTCAATCCAGCCTCTGAGAAAAGCTCTGAACCAAGCTCAGAATTACTATATGGTGCTGCCATTGTCTTCCTTTTCCTTTCTTCATGGATGTGCTCTCCAAGTGAACCTAAGACAGGCTGCTGCTTTAAAATAGGCTGTTGACATTCTACAGGCGGCAAGAAGCTTGAGAAGTTCTTGATAATTGGCATTGCAAACTCCTGATGGGGCAAGTAGTAATTATTGGAGCAATCCGTCGACCCTATGCACTGATTCTCCATTACAGCGCCATCGAACTCAGAAAGTTGGCTCGTCAGCTCAAAATCTTGTTCCAATTCCATGAAAGGAAAGGAATGCCTAAGGTAGTCGAATTCCTCGAGAGACTCTCCCATGGAAGTGGAACAGGACATGTAATGGAACCGAATAAAGTGTGAGAAGCAATGGAGGTAGAGGAGAAGCAGGCCCCTTTAAAGGTCTCTCACTTTGGTTTTAGGTGGATAAGTGGCACAACTAGCTTGGTGGCTGATGTTTATGTGGGTCATCCTTGCAAAGTATTTCCACTGAAATTAGGTTCATATGATATGATAATATTTTAATTGGGATTCCGTTATGGATAGTTGAGATAGACAATTTCTTGTGCAATACATGTCAGAGAATATCATGGATTTCACAACTCCAGTGATCATGATATCTGATTTTGGTCAAGTTTTAACATATAATGAAGTAGCCTTTGTAATTGTGTTATTTTCAAGTTAATTATAATCATGGTTTGTGTTAATCTTTGTATGCAAAATGCTTGATTGGCCAGCTCATTCTTATGCTCCTCTCTTGCATGGTTGTGATCCTGCACCAACTCTTCTATCTTCAGCCATGGTGATAGCTGCACTGTGTCTGCTAATGAGTAGCAAGTGTACCTGCATATTCAATTAGAGTCATTATTGGCATGAGCAATCTTTTTTCTTTTTTTTTTGTGTGAAATACAAAGAGATCAAATATAATGTTTGGACAGGAGTAGAGATTTGACCTAATCTTAAGCAAAATGATTACTGAATTCCTAGTCCTTCCTATCTTTTCAGTATATAGTGATTATTGCTGCTTTTAATCACTATAGCTGCTCAATGGAGAGTCATACCAGGGTGATTGTGGGCTCTGACGTCCCTGGCAATAGCAATAAATGACCAAGCCTGAAGCTATTGTTCAAGCTTGGGGCTCAAGCTATGGAGAGCTATCATTCACGGTGCCTTAATTTGCCTCCATTATAATCCAAAAAAAGGTTTCTGCACCCTACTGATGATTGTCTTCCCTTCCATGTGGTGACTAGCTAACATGTTCAACGAATGCTGCTTAAAGGATCCAAAGCCAATTACCCTCGTAACTCGGATCTATACAAATGTTAGTTACTGTGTGATGTTGTGGTGGAGGCCTGGACCATATCCCTATTCCTCTGCTTTTCAGAGGGATAGTTTCAAGCTTATCTTAATCGGTTCATACATACATACATACTTACTTACTTACTGTGTTTGAATGGCAAGAAAATTTCCATTCAATTTTTGTTTTCAACTCAAGTGCCTAAACTTGGTGTCCTTATCGCAGCCCACAGGTCGCATCAGCCAGCAAGAGGACCAACAACTGTGAGAACGACTTCGACAAATACGTGAATGCCTGCGATTATGTTGAATGTCATGAGCAGATCTAGTGGGAGAATCTCGGTTCGATCGGCTAATGGATACGATCACACATAGCATCTGTTGAAGCAATGGAGGTCTTGCTAATTGACCAAATACGATGCACAACGTGAGTCGGTACCGAAAAAACAAAAGTAGGACAACTCCAGAGGGGTCCTCAGACAGAAGGAGTTTGAAGATTGTTGGGGGAAGCCTCAACACGATTCGAACATGCAGTGGGAGTCATCAGTCATGAATTGACATGTGATCAGGCAGCTGAGCTGAGGTTGCATGCATTGCATTGCTGCTGGGATCCGAGATGGTATGGAATTACGGAGCATATCTATTGGGTAGAAGATTTGGACGAGACTTTTTTGAGGTTGCATGCATTGCATTGCTGTTGAGAAACATATCAGCTGGCGCCCAAATGATAGAGTGAAAAGAAAGAAAGTCAAGAGAGTGTCGGAGAGAGTTTAGCCCTTTTCCATGTGTATTTATATATATATACCTTAGAGATCA
>JBBMJZ010381955.1:0-33180 GCA_037833815.1 Zingiber zerumbet
TCGTAGGAAGAAACGCGAAGATTTGGGGTCGGCTATTCACACCCCCCCTCTCTAGCCGCAACCGACGATCCTAACAGGAGATTCGTCAACTGATTCTGAATAAGATCTCTTCTTGCAAGCTTGGCTTCAGAGGATCTTTCGTAAAGATCCTTCTTTTGCAGACTCGTAGACTTCGATTTTATTTACCTCTTGTGGTGGAAGTGCACTTAGCAGATGGAATTTTGATTTCCCGTTGGCCACAAACTCGGCTTATTGATCCTTTGTCTAACTTTCTTCTTTCTTTAACTAGTCGTTGCTGTCAGCAAGTACTGTAAAACTATTTTTTTAAGATAAGAAATATATCAAAATCAGTTTTGAAATAAACCTCCATCTTCTTCTTCTATTATACGAAGTCTCTCTCGAACTTCGGCGGGCGAATGCTTGTTCCGACCATCATCTTTTGTACTCCATTCGGCGGTTAGTTCTTTTGAAGAGGCTGAGTTCTGATACCAGTTGTTGGTCCCTTACAGTCGACAAGAGGGGGGTGAATTGCCCTGCATAATAAAACAACAATACTTTTCTCAAACAATCGGGCTTCAACATAATTACACACTTAATTAAACAAAATAATAGAATCAAAATAAGTACAAGTCAATCAAGGTTTTACTTGGTTGATAATTAGAGGATTGTTACTCTAAGGAAAGTTGACTCAGTAAGAAAAATCTCCTTCTCGAACAAAACATCGAAGGTGGAGAAGCCTAGTACACGAAAATGAAGCTCGGAAGTGAAGAACTAAATAGAATTCGAAGTACAGAGTGTGTTATTCACAAAAAAGAAGACCAAGGCTTTATTTATAGCTCACTGGTCGAAACTGGTCGTTTGCTAACGTGGCATAGTCTGGGGGCTTGGACCATCTCTGGGCGCCCCCAACGTGACAAATCTTATCGTCTCGCAAACGACTACGTAACAAATAAACTGTAAAGTTTTATCCTGGTTCGGATGTTCGGACTAGGTCTGGGCGCCCAGATGCCCTTCCTCGATGAGGCATGCATCAAGGCACCCCTAGCTGACCTAGGGGGTCTGGGCACTCGGACAATCAACATCTTGTTGACTGTCCGGTTCTGCTCGTTTGCTTGGGTGATTTCGGACGTCCAGAATAGGCATCACCCGAACCCATTTTCTGGCCTTTTTCTTGAGCAAACATTCGCTTCGGTTTCTCGTCCCTCGGAAACGCCGCACACTTCCTTCTCGTCCACTAGAGTACTCTTTCGTAGCACCTCGTCCCTTGGACGCACCGAGCCCGTTGACTCTCTCCTCTACCGTTTTTCTCGCTAGTTGTATCTTTCTCTCGACTTCCTGTGTACCTAAGTTTATTAACACTTAAATACAAGGATCAATTTACAACATGATATAACTTGACTTGGTTGATCACATCAAAAATATCACAGGGTACTTATAGAAAGGTTCGATGTTATAATTATCAAGAAGAATACATCAAAGACACTTGTCCTAAACTGATGAACAAGACAAAAGAGAATGATAAAGGGTCAAATAATACCAAGCCCAAGAACCTCATAGCAAAGTGGGACGAGTCGTCATCCGAGTCCGAGCTAGAAGAGTATGCCAGACTAGCAATAATGGTGGATCACCAGAAAGACGACGAAAGTACCTTAAAGATGAACATAGATGAAGAGGGACAAACGTGGGAAGAAAGCAATGATGAAGGGAGAGGATCAAATTACGAGGACGACACGGTAAGTGAAGTACGTCTTCTACCTCTTAATCAGCTATATAAAGGTATTCAAAAGATTTCTAGATCATTTTGCAAGCTAAGGATGAAATGTATACAATTAAAAAGGGAAAATTTACACTCAAGAATTCCTTCGGCTAATGCATACCCCTTAGAAAATTTTGATAAACTGAAAATTAAAAATGATAAATTAAAAGAACAAATAAAAATATTAAAAAAGAATTATACACATTCAAATGTTTAGAATTTAAGAAATTTTTAATGACTAAACTGGTATTCTAATTTTACAATATCCAAATTAAAAAAAATGACATGAAAATATATTCTAAAAAAATATCTTAATAATCTAGTAGGTAAAAATTTATTTTAATTTCAAACTCTATTCTAACATAATTAACAATTAATAATATTACAGCCAAACCTTTTTTTTCTATATTTATATTTATGTTTGAATTTTTTTTATTAAATTCTGTGTATGATAAAGTTTTATGTTTCATGTAGAAATATAAAACTTCAAAATTTCTTAACTAATAAATTATTTTTAATAAATTTTTAACCGATACAATTTTAATATTTAAAATTCTCGACATTAAATTTTTAAAAACTTTTATTTTTAGAAAACTAATGGCTAAATTTTGAATGTTCAAAAATATTTACAATAATTTTTGAAGTTAAAATCTATTTTTAACTATTTTTATTTTAAAAATATATATTCTATCTAAAATGATTTATTTTTGTTAAAATAAATATTATTTTCTCATGAAAAATTTAATACCGATACGAAAGCAATAAAATTTTTTAGAATTTTTAAATTATTTTTTTGACAAATTTGGTTTTTAAGTTTTTGAAATTCAGATGTTCGAAAAATAATTATTGAAAAATTTTCTCAAACTTAGTCACTATTTCAATCATTCTTAGAAATTTTTTTTAGATTTTTTTCACTATATATTCCTAATTTTTTAATGTGATTAAAGGAGAGGAATTAAAAATTAAGTTTAGGGAAGTATAGATTATTATTTTTTATATTTTTCTTTACTTGTTATGATTATCAAATTATCGTATTAACTTGTAATAACTACTTATTTTATTATATTTTTTATTATAACTTAACTTAGATTGATGCATGTAAAAAAGAGAGATATTGTAAGTACTCTGGGTGAGTTTTAAAGTGATCAACCGCGTTAAGTTAGACTCTACATTTTTGATGCCTTGTGTCTAAATGTGCAGGGACTTAGGAACACAAGAAGTAGAGTGGAAGACGCGGCTAGCGAGAAGGATGAGACGAAAAGCGAGTCGACGGGCTTGATGCAAAGAGGAACGAGGTGCTACGGAAGAGTACATCGGCGGACGAGAAGGACATGTGCGACACTTCCGAGGGACGAGAAGCCGAAGTGGAAGACTGCTCGAAGAGAAGGTCGAAGTTGAGTTCGGTGAGCTCAACTCTGGATAGCCGAAAAATCACCCAAGCAACCGGAGTAGAAGCCGAAGTTGACTTGTCCAAACGCTTGGACCAAGTCCAAGTGCCCAGACTAGCCTAGTACAGAACAAGCGCCTCGTCGAGACGCGGAATCCACGTCAGCAACACTCTAAGTACCCGAGTAAGAATAAAATTTTATTCTAAAGTCGTTGAAGAGCCGTTGTGAAACAGATAGAGTGCATCGCAGGAGACGCCTAAACCTACTTTAGGTGCTTGGAGCTGCCACGTCAGCCAACGGATAAATTCGACAAATAAGCTATAAATAGAGTCCTGATCCTAGGAGTTTTGTACAACACTTTCTGTACTTCATTTTCCACTTTGTTTTTGCATTTACACTTCGTGCTTTCAAACGCTATACGAGGCTTCTCCATCTCCGACTTTGCTCGAAGAATGAGACTTTGTTAGTGCTTATATTATCTTGGATTAGCAACCTTTCAGGTAACAAACTAAATAAATCTCAGTGGCATAATATTTTTTATTTATACCCATTTTTTATTTATTAAGTATTTATCTAAAAGAACTAGCCGGGCATAATCGTAATTTCATCATAATTTCAGGACAACCAACATTTATGATGTTGACAAACATTAACAGTATTCCACATCTAGTGTTTTGGGACTAAGGACATCCACAACGGTTAAAACTCAATGAGAGCTCCTTTGTTATCATGTCTGCGCCACATCAAAAGTTAAAAATCTCATACATCTTTCCACTATCAAAAAAACCTCTCAGGAACTTCTTCATGATCCCCATACTTTTCATTATATATAAACCTCCACACCATAAATATTTCTTTCCTAATTAAAAAAATATCTCTAATATTATATTTAAATTAAAAAAAAAACTTATTTTAATTAAAAAAAAAAGGTGAAGGAGCAGCTCCTTGTCAAATGGGGAAGAAGCTCCCTCCCAAGCTCCTTCCGTACTGCCATATCAGCAGCTCTCAGTGTGGATGCTCTAAAGGATGAACAATCAGAAGAGTTCTTTGGCATTATCAATGAAAAAAAAAAGAAGAAGAATTGATTTGCTGGAATATCGTTGGCTGTAGATGACGAAGAAGAATCTGCCAATTACCTCCACCAGACCATGCTTTATGGCGACGCCTGCAAGCGTGTCGAACCAGAGGAAGAAGGGGACGAACAAATCGCCGATGCAGGAAGAGCAAAAGTATCATTCTGTCTCTCCGGCGAAAGAGATCCCATAGCGAGCGGGAGAACTGAACCTGAAAGAAACCTAGAATTTACATCGGCGTCTTCGGCTACAAACTCCGTGAAAGGGAAGAAGAGGAAGGAATCGAATGAAAGGAATTCGTACCCTAGACGAATTAGCCGGATCACTTGCACGAGCAGATGCTTCTCGAACCGCAAATCAAAATCTTCTCGAATCACCCAGCAAAGTGTCCTCAAAGGCTCGCCGATCTCGATCTCTCCGAGCGAGAGCGGGATTTGGGAACCGGGAAATGGGATCGAAGTAAAAGAACGGCACGTGGCGGTGTACGAGGCGGATGACGCGTGGCTTTTCTAGGCTAGTGGGTTTCTAGAGAAGCTTAGTGCTGAGTGAGACGACTAAACTGAGAAACAGATGACCCGTTTTGGCAAATAATTAAAAATAAATTAGTTATTTAATTAATTATTAAACTTTAAATGTACTGTATTTTTTTAATATTTTATTTCAGATAAGTAATTATTTGTTAACGAAGCAAAAATATTATTTTAATGGCAATTGAATTCATGAATTAATTATAATTTTAATACGACAAGAGTTATATAAATACAATTATTTAAGACAATTAATTAGCAAGAGAGCTAAAAGATTAATTTAACAGTTTAATTGAAGTTGGGGATTCATTAAAAACATACCAAATTAAGAAGCATTGCACGCGGTGTTTTTGAAATTTGCTCACGTCTTTTTTATTTTATTGTTTTTAATTTTGAGTTGGACAAAAGATTTTAAGAGAACGAAATAAACCGAAATGAAATGAGTTGGATGAAGGAATTTAGAAAATAAATGTATTCTTTAATAAATTCCAAAATAGGACAGTGTTGATGATTAAAGAAATGACTAAGAAATTATAATACAAAAATAGTCAGGCATCATTCACCTAATTTTAACTTTGAGTTTCAAAGATATCGATCATTTCACTCACTATTAGTAATTGTTACTTTTAAAATAGACACTTTTGATCGTACTATTAATCTCTTCACAGATTGCTTTCAAAACCTTTGATCTAAATGCACTTTATCTATAAGCCCAGTTTTTATTTTAATAAGATAAAAAGTCAATTTTTGACACGCATATATATTCTCAGTAAAAAAAAATTCCTTCTATCCTCTGATCGATTATAAATTGATCTCTTAATTTACTTTTTATCATATAATGTAAGCACGAATAAAAAAGAAACGTAACAATTTAATCCATCAAAATATATTACAATTTTATCCGTGATAAACATATAAATATATATATTGTAAAAAATATTTATATTAAAAAAATGTGTCAAATGGATAAGCTCTATGTATTTTTGAAAAAATAGCAAGTATGTCCTTAAGTTTTGTACTATGTGGAGTTTAGGAAATAATTTAATATTTCTCATGTGAAAAATAATATTTAATTGTATTTTATTACATTAAAATAATAGCCCTTTATTATTATTATAATACATATAAATATGCATTTTTTTATAATTTTATTTGTTTATTTCCTTTATTCCTACTCTTTAAATGTACTACTTCATGCTTTCCTTCTTTAGCGCTCTGCGCAGCGACAATGATCGCCATTTAAGTCACGAAAGCCTTGGGGGCTCCTACAGCGCGCCACGACTTCGATTCGTGCCTTAACTCGCGACGAAAGCGACGTCCCACGAACCTGGAACTGCATTTCCTCTCCCGCACCGCCGCATAGGACTGGTCCTGCGCCTGCGTACTCCCTCGCACCCTTTTCGAACGTCGCCCCAATTATCGACCGCATGTGAGTCGTACTATGCGGTCCCGCCGCACCGAGGACCTGGAGGCGACCCTACCAACGGGACGTGGATATTGCCTTCTCCTCGCTCTATAATACACCCCCCTCCACCTACCCTGCGTTTTCTTTGGAATCGAGAGGTGGCGATCTTCAAGAACACTGAAATCTTTGCTTCTTCTTCTTCTCGTTCGCGTTAACGATCTCTGGATCTTCGATTCGAGCATCCGAGGAGCAGCGGAGGGCGAATCCTGACGGGTTCGCACTTGAAGGTACTAGTCTTCCGCTCTCTCGCTCCGCTCCCTCCATCCTCTGTCTGGGTTTCGGACTCCGGCGTTCCCCTGCGTTAGTTTTAGCGCGCCGTCTTTTTTCCTGTGTGCCGTTCGATGATCCCGATCAGCACTGTTTTTAGCAATGCGTGTTTTCATGATTTTCTCTGTTTCACGATCGGAGATGGTTTTGTGCTCGCCACTGTGGTGCTTTGTTCGCTGCGCTTTTTGGTCGCCGTGGAGTTGTTCGTGGATGCCTTTGTGCGTGATTGTTTGAATGTTTTAGTGCATGTCTGCTCACTCCTAGTGATCGTTGGGTTTGTCGATCTTGATTTTGTGGATTGCCTTTACTGAGATAATGGTGGAAGGTTGTGGCTTGTGATTGAGGTTATGAGTTCAATTCTGATGTTTCTTTTTCAGATTGGGCTAAAGTTTCGATTAAAAATAAGATTTTTTTTTCCTTCTTTTTTACTCTCTCCGCCTAAATCCTAATCTTTTTAGCCGGATATATATATATGTCAAAATTTGGAAATATGACAGCTCCTTGGATTCAGTTTAAGGAGCATGCGTCTCTTATGCCGTGAACTTTGTTAAAAAAAATATACTCAAGATAGGCGGATTTTGGATTTCATCGTTTACATAAACATCCTTCTCCAAAGACCTTGTTTTACTTGAAGAGCTTCCGATCTAGGCTTCAACTAAATAGTTACTTCATGTAGAACAATGTGATAGACTAGAAGGCTTGGGACATGATTTTTAGGGATTCCCATTTTGAAACATAGTGGAGGATAGTTCCTCCTTATTTCATACTACATTGTTAATTACTCATTTAAATATGACTTAACTCTTTCCATTTTTGTATTTGAAATTGCATATTGGTCTCTCTGCAATTGTATACCATTACCAATTAGTATCCAGAGTACTAATTTAAATTTATATTCCACTAAATCTTATGCTTCAGGATTTTATTTTCTATTTATTGTTGCTACTTATTTTCACTCCCTCATATGTTGAGCCTAAAAGCTCATCTAATTTATGTGGGTACTTCTTGCCCAGTCATTTGGATTTATTATGGATATGCTTAAAAAACCACAATAAGTTTTAAATACCTTTTCTCTTTAAAATATGTGCTACTTATCATTCATGTGACTTATCTATGTGCATTCATTTTGATTATTTTTTGTGCACAAACAGGGATACTTGGTGATGTCGTATGGACATAGGAGAAGTAGTGCTCTTGAAAAGATTGCATATGGGAGAACTCGTTCAGTCTTCAGGAGATCATTAGATCGATCTGATAGGGAAATCTTTGCGAAAGTGAGTTTTGTACTGTATCCAGATTGGACTTCCAATGTTTTGAAAGTATAGCTTATAGTCACAGATTAAATTTTCACTAATTTTTGAGCTTTCTTTTTTCTCCATGATCTTCAGCCATTTGAACCTGACTCAGGGAATCTTGAATTGAGGTACTATTCTTTTTGCTCATTTATTCATTACCAGCTTAGCAACTGTCTACAATTGTCATTATTTTTCAATGTGTTTAAATCTATTCTTATTCCTATGTGTACTTTCTAAATTATCAAGCAAAAGATTTTTTTTTGCATTTACTCCCTTAATTTTTAGGTCCCCAATTTTTATAGTAAAATTATTCTCCTTTACTTTAGGGTGTTAGTTGTATGCTCCATGTCTCTCCAAATCTGAATCATGGTTGAAAAATGTTGAAAGTTGTGTTAGGTCATGATAGCTAGTGATAGAAGTATAAAAACTTTTAAGCATGAATCTTAATAACAAAACCCAAATAGTCGAGATTAACATGGCTTTGGGACAATGGAGGAAGCAGTTGTGATGGTACCTTCTATTGCCTAGGAAAAAGCAGTTGAACAAAATTCTAATGGTTTTATTTTTGCCGTCTATGCTATGTTTTTAAGTACTGGAATGCATAACATGCATAGAAGGTATTAGTATTGGATTTTGTGCTGGAATGGGTTTTGATGCATAATAATAGAATTGAACTATTTTTTTCTAGTTTATCTGTTCTCTCCTCTCTACTTATCTCTACTCCTATCTCCCTATTTTCCCCAGTTTCTTTTTATCTTATTGTCCTATTTCACCTTCTCTCCTCTCCTACTCAATGGACATTTGTTAGACAATGCTTATAGATTATATATGCAAGGAAACATTTAGGTGTATATACATCCAAATTAAGCAAAATATTGAACACTTGTATCCATAATAGGAAAGAAATTTTTTACTTAGAGTTAATAGATTATACAATCCAACAAACCAATGCTCATTTAAGAGAGCAACTAATTAACTAGGCTAGACAACAATTAATTTCCATATAGAGCAATCAAGTAGAATAGAGAGCAATTAATTTCCATGTAAAAATACTAAGCAAACTTATCATGTTGTTTCTTGCATCTCTTTCATCTTCCTTTGCTTCACATCCAATTTAATTATAGCTTCATTCTACTTTGTGAAAGTGAGCCAATTGAAGAGATTTGGATTAGCAGAAAAGCAAGGTGGAAAGGTCTGGAAGGCTCGCAATCACAATGCCAGCAATGCCCTTCCTTTGTTGTCATGCCACCCATTTTCCTAGAATCCATTCATGTTCCTTCTCTCTTTCTGTTGACAATGTCTTTGAGTGTTAATGGTGCCATGCTGCTTCAATTTGTTTTTTTTACTCTTCGGCTTTGTCATGCTTCCTATGATCATTGATCCCACTTTTTCTCACATAACTGCTAAGGATGAGTCCCTGCACAATCAACCTTGACCACTCAACCATATAACAAAACCTATGTTTATTGAACTTAACCATTGAAATATACATTGTTCGACGATTACTTCAAAAGTGTCATCGATAGCCTTCGTTCCAAAACCACCTAGTCTCAAGCATGGTCATGTACCAAAGGTTTTTCTGCTCCCCTTGTTGAGGTGCACATCAAAGCACCCTAAAGCTGAGACAATCTCATCCATGAGGATGATGCTCGAGACAAAATTGGAGGAAGAGAGGTGGACATAGCAAAAGATGCATGGGCATGCTAAGATCTACTTCAAAACTTCTATTATCCAATAAAAATGGCATGTTTAATATATCCTTGATGGATTAAAGAATTGCTTTAACATGTTAATGCATACACGCATGAATATGCCATGAACTCATTTCAGTTATCCTGTCACTAAATATTCCTTTGTCAGCCTTCAGTCGTCTCCTTATCTTCAAAAGGCAACTAATAGTCACTTTCCCTAAGATTGCCTGCATCCAACATGATTCACATTACAAAGTTCTACTACCACCATCGTCAGCAAAACACATCAAAGCGCGTTCCTCATGAAGCACTTAATTCAACCTAATCTCGACAAAAGTCTCATTTCAAATGATGATGGTGGAGGCAAAGCTATGGAAGAATAGTGAAAGATGTGTGGTTTATAAATTCTCCATGTGTGTGCCCACATATTTATTTATTGTGGGTTAGATGATATTGAACTTTGAAATTTTACATATAGATGTTGAATTTGCAACCAATGAATAAATCTAATGATTATAAATGTTTTTCCTCACTTGGAGCTCATTGGAGGGATAAA
Organism: Zingiber zerumbet; assembly: GCA_037833815.1. Taxonomy (NCBI): domain Eukaryota; kingdom Viridiplantae; phylum Streptophyta; class Magnoliopsida; order Zingiberales; family Zingiberaceae; genus Zingiber; species Zingiber zerumbet. The sequence continues at coordinate 10,019 of JBBMJZ010381955.1, forward strand.
ATTCATTTAGCTAACCCAAAATAGTTTGTGATAAATATGACTTGATAACAATGACGATGACAATATGGTAATAAGATAATATAATGCAAATATAATAAGTTTAAAAATGGCAGTCTGACACACGAAGCTTCCGTCAATGCAGGGTCTCGGAGGGAGGGTTCTTCTCCCTTTGATTGGGATAGTGCCTTATCTCTCAAAGTTTTTTGCTATTTATTTAATGTCAAGTTTGAGAGTGACTTACAAAAGCATTTTGAGAAATTGAAATTTTCACACACATTAAACTTCAACTAACCTATAACACTTACAAAATCATTTATAGCCAACGAATTCTTTCCTTCTCATTATATGCATATGGGGGCATATTTGATGAGGTAGAGCTCTACACATGCATATGTACGCAAACACTCAATCATATACAAATACTAACAATCAAGCCTTATCTTACTAGGTTGACTATCAATCTCATATACAAATCTTAAAATTTTTTTATAAATTGTTGAAGAGGAGGGGAGGTCTAAGGGTGACTCCTACACCTCCTTCTAAATTTATTAATAAAATTACTTACATGCTCCCCCTCCCCCATGTGTTTTCCCTTGAAGATGCATTGGGGTCAAGTCCACGGATTTTCCTACTTCATGATGACAAAAGGAACCGCTTGAGATCCTCTAATAACCATATATTAGGGGTATAAAAAGCCTATCCACATGCGCATTGGGGTCAAGTCCATGGATTTTCCTATTTCATGATGACAAAAGACACCGCTTGAGATCCTCTGAAAATCATATATTAGGGGTATAAAAAGCCTATCCACATGTAATCAATTGATAATAAAAGGCATTTCAAAAATTTAGATCATATTCCTACTTGAATCTCCCTACTATTATTATTGTTGAGCTATGAGGGCATCCGTAGATTTTAACGTTAATGAAGTGCTCGACTAAAAAGTCTCCTTCTATGACAAGTTCTAGAAATCGGATGAAATTATAGGGAATCTCACCGCATCCACACTACCATATAGGTTTAGCTTTTAATATTATACACTTTTTACTAAAAAATCAGACATCCATAAGAAGTTACGACTCACATGAAAAACATTCAAAATTGATCCAAAATCAGCTACCATTTTAACAAAATCAAATGTATTTGTTGATTGGTCTTAGAAACTATAATGTTGGTAACTACTTGAGACCTAGCATATCATGAAGGTTATAGCAAAAGGCTCATAGACCTCAAAGTCCGATAGCTACTAGCGAAGGAAATGGAGATAGTCGACCATGATTTTGACATAATTTGGCATGCTATGAGGATTAAGGAGTAACCATGAAGACAAACATGGTTCGAAAGACAGAAGGATAGAGAATGTGGGGAGCCTTTTTGTCATGATAAATAATACATATTAAGGAAAAGTTGTTATTAACTTAATAAAATCTATTAAGTGAAACCATAATACTATTTGTAATAAATGAATATAAAGTAATAATATTAAGGATGACATATATAGATATAATTTTAATAAGAGATTATGAGTATTCAATGTTATGATATATCGTACTTGTATTTTTGTTAGCTAATAACGACATGTAAATAACTGTATTTGAATATCCATTATTTAATACTACTGTTATTCATTGGGCCTTTTGCCACAACATACTAAAATTGGTGTGCTTATGCAAAATGGTAAAGCTTATAGGGTTTCGACGACCTTTTATGACTGTAGATGCCAACCAAGATGCCAAGTTCCATACCTCACCTAGAAACATGAAGAAGCACATATGCTCGAATCATAGGATTGTAAGATCCTATATCTTTATTAAAATATTTTAGAACTATATTATTTTTCATAATTTATTATATGTATTAACTTAACATTTTTTTTTCCAAATGATAGGACAAGAAAAAAATATTTGCTCTAGTGAATATCAATTTTAAAATGTCTAATTAAATGTACATATATCTACCTAGTTATGGTTGTTGGGACTGAGATTCTACATAGGAACGGAGAGTAGGCATATGATCAAATTGTAGGTCACAAGATCCTAACTAAATTTAGATTGTACATAAGATCTGGATTATTTATGCTACCTTGGACCATAAGATCATGGTCCGAAATGCAATCTTGACTACCTTATTCTGGTTGGCAATGGACACTTTTCAACAAGCGAGTTATTGTGGTTTAATGATTGTTACTCTATAAGCCTTGGTAATTGCCCTATGATGCAACACTAGCTTAACTATCTAACATAAAGAGTAAAAATAATCATGCGTGAGAATCAAAATCTCTCAAAGGAAATTTTTATTAAATCCTAGAATAAGTTACACGAGGGATTGAAAACCTCTTTTACAAACCAAATTTGAAGATTAATTTTCCTAAGATTGTGAGACACACTTCATCTAGTTTACAATAAGAAAACATAATAATGATGTTATAGCAAACTTTTAAAACTTAAAAATTTAGATATTCTAATTTAAAGCTTCCAATTTTAACTTTTAAATTTACACACTATTTTCTATAGCTTTGAATCGTATCATTTTCCTCAACCAAAGGAGAAGTCAACTCTAGTCTAGTTGTTAACATCTTTCTTCCGTTGTCATTTAGGAATCATCAAAGGAATTCTCCTTTTTTGTTGCAAGTGATCAAGTTGATACTAGGATTGGGGGAAAACTCATATCATATAATAAAGTAAAAGATTAATTCTCATGACACTAGGTTGAATTTTATCTGGTATATAATACCCAATAAAACACAATAATGATGTTAAAACAAATTTTTAAGACTTAAAAAGAAAGTTTTACTTCTTAACTTGAAACTTGCAATTTTAACTCTTATTGAACACTATGTCCCCTAGTTTTAGATCACATTACCCTATTGTCTGTCATCTTTTCATTTGTCTTTTTTGTATTGTTAGTGTTCATTTTTTCCCTTTGATTATGATATTGTGACTTTTATTTTTTATTTTTGCAAATCTCGAACTCTGCTTAACATTTGAGTGAGCAGTTAGAAGTTGCTAAATATGATTTTAAAAGTTTGTTATGGACTGTGCTATCTTTTAGTTGTCTGTTATCTATACTTGCTGTTTTCTTAGTACACTTTTAACACTTTGTGCTTAACTGTGTTAATTCTAATTCTTGCTCTCTTTTTCTTCTTCTATTTTCTAACTGTGGCGATCTTTTATTCATCAGGTTGCATCCGTTCGCTTTCCTCCTTGTTGATTCTGAAGCATTGAGGAATGGAACAAACTATTCTTTTATTTTAGCAGACACTACAGATGATGGGGCACTTGTTGAATCTGGATCGCCTTCTAATATGGTTGGCCATGATACATCATCCCCGAGGCTTTACATGATTAACCTAAATACGGACTGCCCAAGGTCAAGTTCATCTGATATTCGTGGTGAGGCAAGTAGTTCAGTGCAAGGCAAGAAGAATCTATCAAGTACATCGGGTAACTCTTCCGTTGCTAACACAAATATAGATAGTTCAGATTTCTTGGTCGATCTCTTTCCAAAGGCGGAGAATAAAGGCAAAAGAAAATCTAGAAAGAAAGGAAAAAAGAAAGGGAAGCAACATAAACGAGTCAGTTCTAGAAAGGATTCCAACGAGGCAGATGCTCAGTGCAATGCAAAGATTAATAGCACCAGTTCACTTTGCTCTTCAGACAAACATCTCTCAGATAATAATTCTTCGGATGAGGTAGCATCGGTTAGTTTGTTAGACAAGGATGACAGTACGAATACTAATGAGTTTTTAGACTGTCAAAATTCATGCTTTTCGACATCATTCAGTGATGATATTGATGATTTCAAAACAGCACTTTCATCTGAAAGATTTTCTGGTGATGAGTTACCCTCTGACACTGTCAATTCTGGAAGTATTAACAATGCTGGAGCTGTTTCATTTGCTTTTGATGGGAGAAGTAGAGGAGAGGATTTTAAAGAAAACAATAATCATGATGATAATTCCTCGAGCATTCCGAACGATAAAACTTCTCGACAGTGGGACAGTGACATCAGTGAGAACACTAGTGATGATATCGTAATGCAATTACCGGTCAAGGATGAAACTGGATTGAGTTTTTCAGAAATATTAAAGGATTGTCATAGCAATATCGCATATCTGTCAAATGTTGCCGCCCTTGATGCTTGTAGCAGCACTGAAAGAGCTGATTGCATCAAGCAAGATGACCTCAGCAATGGCTTCCATGTAGTCGTTTCTGGAAGGCGAAGAAGAAGGGCTAGGAAACGGATGGGTAATGGAGCTTTAAATGGAGCAAATGCATTGGTTAATGCAAATATACATAGTAATACTGCTAAAGATGACCAGTTTTCCACTTGTCCAATGGTCGAAAAGTTTGGAGAGGAATGTTCAAAACCTAATAGCATCCCAGTTACAACTCCTCAAAGTGAGCTTTCATCAAAGGACGACAAGATGGAATCACAAAACAATAAACCTGTTGTGCCAAAGAAAAACCTAAGCAGAATAACCTCTGATTCAGAAGCAAATTCTAAGAAGGCTGGTACAACTCTTCCTATATCTATAGTTGGGAACTCTGTCAATGGTGTTAAGTGCAAACCTAAATCAATTGCCAAAAATGCAAAGCATAATGAGGGGGACATAACTCACAATGCTAAAACAAGTGTGCCAAATGGTGCAAAAGATGATATTCAGCAAAGAGAAGGTTTCCAGAACTCACTGTGCGATCAGTTTAACAGCCAAACTAATACTGAAGCAAAACTGCCTGGCGATAAGTTGTCTGGAAGAGGTATTTCTAAACTGACTGACCATTGTCTGCCCGAATCTGAGAAGAAAATACCTGTTCTTATGGAGGAGGGAATTTGCCCTAGTGAAGTTAGCTATATTCTAACCACATCGAAGATCGAACCTATTTCTACCCAAATGAACTCTGAGTGCACACTAGGCTCCATTGTAAGGACTGAAGGTCGACAATTCAAAAAACTGTTTTTTGGAAGTTACAGAGAATTAAGCAATTTGAACAGCATCATTAGTTCTCCAGTACAAAAGAGTATCCCATTTAGGAAGAGCAGTTTGACAGATATTGACAAGATAATGTTAGCTATAAATGATGCTTCCCAACAGCAAAGAGTAGTCGAATATGCTCAGTTGATGATTGGCTGTCCGATTGCTGATTTTGAGAAATTGCTTTTTATGGCCTCTCCGATTATTAGACAAACAAGAAGTCATAATTTCTACTTGAAGAACATTTGGCAATGGTACGAAGAACCTGGTTGCTTCGGGTTGGAAGTGAAGGCACATGAATTTCGCAAGTCAAGAAGACTGCCTGATGGAAATTTGGAATTCACTGCCTATTTCGTGCCATCTCTATCTGCTGTGCAACTATTTGGAATGTCTGGAACTAGCAGAAACGGCGATCTGAATCGTCAGGTGGATAACACTAGTGCAGATGTATGCTTGTTGAAATTTTCTTCTGGAGAGGAAGATTTATCTGATCAAAACACTGATATCCATCAGGCAGAGCTTTTTTTTGAATACTTTGAATCTGAACTACCTCCTTGGCGCCAACCGTTATTTAACAAGTAAGTCATCTTTTTCAGTATCATGTGTTAAATCATTGAATGAGCGAGTTAACTCTTTACTCGTATGCTGACGTGACTTAATACTTCAACACAACTAACTTCCAATTCCTTTTAGATTATATATATAAACATCATAGATGCAACGCATTGTGAACAAAAATAAGCATCAGATTGGTTGTTATACATGCATTTACAAACAAGCTGCTAAAGAACATGCCCTTTATAGAAGCACAGGGTTGGTAGAAGAGAGAAAATGACAGAAATAATTGGTTGAATAAAGTTAAACATACCCACATTTACTAGTTTGAACTAGTGGACGCAAACCAAATCACACAGTCCAAATCCTTAGCACCCTCATTTTACACTTGCAGCATATGTGCTAGATTTGGTGACTCTTTTTTAGCTGATACTATTCTTTTCCTCGATACAGGATCAGAGAACTAACAGCTGGCGATGCATTGTCTGGTGGCTGCATGTTTGGAAATCCATCAGTTCTAGAATCTACTGAACTACAACATCTTCATCCTGCTTCTTGGTTTGTATGGTTTTTGTCATTTGAGGTTCCATTTAGCATAAATAAATATCAAGATCTTTCTTTTCCTTTCAGGTATTGTGTTGCATGGTACCCCATATATCGTATACCTATTGGTAATCTTCGTGCCGCCTTCCTCACTTATCATTCTCTGGGAAATTTCACTAGTCCTAGTAATCCAGCATATGCTCCAGGATCTTGTGATGCTCTAGTTTCTCCAGTTGTAGGTTTGCAGACATACAATGATAAGGTACATCTGCTCTATGTTCATACTTTGATCTTTAGAAGTAGCCCATCTGCTCTATGTTCATACTTTGATCTTTAGAAGTAGCCAATGTTCTTTGGAAAAGATAAACTGTGTTTGCATTGCAGCGCGAGAATTGGTTTAAACCGACGGATAAGGGTTCAAATGTCCTCCGTACTGGTACTAGTTCCTCCGAGTTAGTGAAAGAGAGGTTGAGGACGCTGAGGCAAACAGCTGCTGCAATGTCATGTGCTGTAGTTTCAAAGGGTGACTGCAAGTCTGCAAACAAACACCCAGATTATAAATTCTTCATGTCGCGGAGTGGGTAGAGGGCTGAGATAGTTTCCTTTTCTTTTCTTTTGTTTCCAGTACTTCAACATTCTCTGAAACTCAAACTGGCACCCATTCTCTGAAACATTTATGCTTAATATCCTAGTTCGAACAAACTATCTTTGGCTAACTAAAAAATAGCAAGTTAGTTTGAAAATTTATCATCGTACCTTTGCCATTCTTTTCTATTTGACATCTGAACTGGACCTGCACCAGGCAGTTTGCAACTCCCTAGAATTTTGTATTGCAAACCCAAGCATCATTTTCTTTGTGCTTCTCCATAAGCAGCTGTGCTCAAACTCACATGTAGTTTGTATGAGCACCAGCTCCATTCCAGTCACCCTGGTTTTACTTGTGGATTAATACAAATAGGAAATGAAGTTATAAGAAGATTGATTCGGGGTCAAAAAAACACAACATCTGCAATTTCAGAAATCCTCTGCATATCAACAACAGGGAGTTTAGCAGCATTCCTTGTTAAGATCTGACCGTTAGTACAGTAGACAACCTTGAGTATGCATCAGGCGACCCACAACTGATCACCAGCTGAAATTCCAATGGCAGGGCCTACTTAAGCAAAGTGTACTGCTCAATGACATACCTGCACTAATCAACACAGTTAATAGCTTAGTCATATCTAGTGGAAGCTAAGATTTTTACAGGTAGAGCAGTAAACAAATATAACTATTTTTATCTGTTCTCAACCTATTCAGCTTTATCTAGACCATCCAACTTGTCTAGTGCATCTTCATCTACTTCCTTATGCCCATGCAACTCTTTTGGTCAATCTAACTCATTAGATTTGTACCACTCATTTGTATACCCATCTATCAATTTCATCAAATTCATCCAGCCCATTGTCCATTATGTTCCTTGATTGATTTGGTTTGTCCAACCTATTAGATTCATTCCGTTGGATTCACTAAGTATTACTTGAGTTTGTCAAATTCATCCAAGCTTGCCCATTCTGTACCTTGATTGATTAGGTTTGTGACCAACCTATATGATCTATTCCATTGGATTCACTAAGTATTACTTGAGTTTGTCAAATTCATCCAGGCTATTTGCATGCCCATTCTGTACCTTGATTGATTAGGTTTGCACAACCCATTTGATTTACCTATTCTATTAACTCATATATATATATATTTGGTGAGTATTACAAAAAATCTCTAGTAAATGAATAGATAAAACTCTTCCAGGGGAGAAAACAACACACCAAGGCTCCTCTGCCATCACATCAAGGTGGCTAAAGATCATCACAGCATTAAACTTTTGTTGGTAGGTATCGGCTCTCCTGCTGGTGTATACGCATCAAAATGCCACCTAAACCATCAATATTAATCTCAAACACATTAAATTTAAGCATCAAAAAATGCAGATTATTATAAAAAAATAGATCAGAATGTTATTTCCTCTCCTAAATGGATCTTGAGCACTGCCTGATGACTGAAAAACCAGTAATAAACGCTCATGAAAAGAAGGGGGGAAAATAATCTAATTTCTACACGATCGCACTCACTGTCGTCTTCTGGAGCCTGATCTGAGCTGGATCCATCGTACTTCCATTCGGAAAGCTTGCTCGGATCCGTCTCCTGATTAGGAAGAGTGAAATAGGGGAAGGGAGAAATCGAACGCAAACCCTAATTCGAGCACGAATCGATAGGAATGCTGGATGAGATAGAGATAGTGTTACCAGACGTACTCGTCTATGCTCTTTCCGGTGGAGTTGTTGAGGCCGAGGTTGATGAGATCTTGGAGGAGCACCATGGCCTCACCAGAGAGAGACGGAGCGGTGGAGGAAAGGCAGAGGATCTCTATTTAAGGGCGATGCAGATGTTTAACTTCTTGAAGAAAAAAATTGGAAATTTTCACTTTGATACCTTAATTTAACATTTTTCGATATGTTTCATCAAAATATCTTCCACAATTCTGATAATAGAGCAACAACTTTAGAGTATTTTGGCAAATTCTAAATTCTAAGGGTTTATAAGAAAAGAAGTAAATTACAGACTGAAATAGAATTGTGCAACCTAAACATGCTTACGTGGAATTACTTGATTCGTAAGCTCCGGGAGCAGAGTCGCGATCCGAGGCCTCACGTATCCCGATAACTTGGCGTTGGGTGAGTCAGTATTCGGCACGTGTCGATGGCTTCCGGTTCGAGCAACGGTTTGGGAATCGTGCGCCCGGTCCACTCCGTGCGGCACGCGCGACGTTGCGTGCGCGAGTCGTACGTCATCTGTTTGTTTTGCCAGCTTAACTAATATTTTACTTATAATTATTTCTCCCTTTATTTCATTTTTAATAATAATAAAACCTGAATGTAGCTTGAAAGTGCGTGCCACCGGCACAGCTCGGCACGTGCGCGTGAGAGCAAGTGCGTTAACCGGCGCACGAGGCGGCTGGCCGGCTTAAAGCATGTGAACGTGCATCTGCCTGCCCACTCGCCAACCGACGCCTGTCATCTCTCACCTCGTAGACCGACACGTGCTTGTCTTCTCGGTTTGAGTTCGCACGTGCGGCAGTAGCCCTTTTCGCTAACCGCCTTGTGTCTCTCGTTCATTTGTTCTTCTTTCTTCTCCCTCTGCTTTGTCCTTCGCCATTCCGCTACCAGATCACAGAGATGGCGCCTCTTCGATCTCTGCGTCTCCTCGATCGGCAATCAACCCTTCTACCTACCTTTTCCCTTCGATTTGTAGAACGTATGTATCTGGAGGCATTTCCTGATTGACTACTTCAATTCATTGGCTTATTTTGGCGGCTTGCATTTGCAGGTACTTATCTTCTCCTGTGCTTATCCATTGATCTCTCCTTTGATCTCGTCATCGTCGAGTAGATTGATCCCTCGTACTTATCTCCTCGTTTCTTGTTCCAAGGAAAAGGAGAAAGCAGACCTTATCTACTTGAATCTGATGCATCCGGAAAAGAGGAATCAGAATTGCTCAGGTTAGTCCATATTTCCGGCCATTTTAGTTTCTAGAGAAGAAAATCTTCTTCTTTGATAAACTTAATCTAATCTAGGTTTTCCTTTTTCTCTCTGGTTATTCCATATCTGCATCATTTTCTAGTTCTTAGAGAATAAAATTCCCATCTTTCGATAATCATTGCCACGATTGTAGATCTCACTGCTACTTGAAATAGGATGTAACTATACCCTCATTTCCATGATCGTTGTTACAATAGGATTCTTTATATTTCCTTACAAATTCAAATTTGATGTACATTGTTTGTTCCTGTATCTGGAAATGTGTGCTGTAATCAGCTTGCTTCAGGATCTGAGTTAACATGTAAGGGGAAAAGTTTTTTTGTTGGTTTTGGCTGTAATAAACAATTAGATTGGTTTGGACTGCTTAGATTACTGTAACTCAGATGCATAGGAATCAGTGTGAGACAATGACACTTTTTGAAAAGCAGATTGCATCAGTTTTGTTTCCTGATGAAATTTCAGATTTCGGTTGAGCAAATCTAGTTCTTTGACACTACTGTAGTCCTTAAAGCTTGCAGCCTCACTTTTGGCAGCCTGTCCCCAATGTCTGCAATCCCATTCTGTAATGTATGCTTCGAACGTATTAGTCTATAGTGCTAACAAATTTTCAAACTATCTACTCACACAACTTCTTTCCTCTTGCATTCATTTTAATAGCATTTAAATTAATAATCATCGCCATTCGAAACATAAACAACAGCTTTCTGAAAAATGCTGGTATCATTTTGTATACATACATACATATGGTTCTTGTTTTAATTTAGATGTAGGGATAATTTGTTCTTTTGGCGCAGAAAGTATGAAATTTCTATTCCTTTTGTTCGATTGAGTGTCAGATTTATCTTTTTATTATCTTGAAATAATAACTAGTTGAGAATAATGTGTGAAAGTAATATTCTTGATGTGGCACCATAATGAGGTAAAGTTTTGTTTTCCTTGTTTTTTTTTTTTGCAGTATGTACAGTTCGTCCACTATTAGCATGTCTGGACTACAGCATACTGCAATGGAGTCACCTGCAGGTACTGTTCCTTTAGGTAGGCAAAACCATCAGATTTTTTTTAAGTGTGTTCTGAAATTGTTGATTAATTAATAGTAGTATATGTCTGATTGCAATGATTAATTGTAAATTAATTGTGTGCATAATCACTTATAAGAAACACACTCAATGGAATACTTCCCTAGTTAATAGGGTTAATTGTTATGTAATCCAACTAACCCTAATGTGTTAAACACATGCCCATGGGTACAACTAGTAAACAATCAAGTAGTATTTTAGGGTAAATTTTATTATCCCTCCATCGCCAACTAGTTTATTTTCCTATGCACAATTAAAAACTTTGTTATTCAATTACTTGTCTTTAGATAATTAATTAAGACTATATATACTTTTATCTTTTCAATGATCTGTGATCCCTATCATTTGATAGTACATAATCAATTCAAATAATGGAGATTAAAAATGATTTAATTTTACTATTATAATTATTAAAATAGGGTTGCAAATTAGTATGATGTTCATGAATAAACTCAAGAAGAGCTTGTTTATATTTGGTTAGCCTTTATATATTAATGAACACAATATACTACTATACTTGCAGAGTAGCTTAGGAAAAAAAATATATACAAACTTGTAATATATATCGTACTATTTATATCTTTTAACGTTGTTATTCACCTTGCATAAGTTTAAGTTATTTATATTATATTAAAACTAAAATGATATGATAAAAACAACATTGCATTTAATAACATACTCCATTTAATTTAAAAATAATGATGATAGTATGAAGTGAAATAAAATGTCAGCTATTAATATAAATATTTTTGGTTAAAAAATATTGGATTGGGTTCATCCAATGAGTTGCCGAACCGATTGGCATTCCATCCGCCGCACAATTCACATCTAACCCCGTTTCTATCCATTTGATTCCAAATCGATGGTTGTGATCTTCGACTCAAACAACCATGCCCCGCTCACTAACCACCCACTCATCGCAGGAGCTATCACGTACAAACTAGCTCAGTGACACGCGTCGGTTGGCCATTGGTGCGGGTGGAATTAGAAAGTGCGCGCCTCCCCGCACAAGGCACGAAGGGGTTCGACAATCGCAGCGAACCGAACCGGTTTGCCTCCCCTACCCAATTCTATTTAAACCAGGCTTGGGTCAGCTTATAGCTTCATCACCATCTTTCCTGTACCCTCTCTCTCTCTCTCTCTCTCTCTCTCTCTCTTCCATTTCATCTCCTTGTTGAATTCTTTTGCAGAATTCTTGTAATTTCTAGGGTTCGGTGCGCACTCATCAAGGAGAAACCTGTGGGTGTGGAGAATCAGGAAGATTTTGTGATAAGATTGTGGGCATGCTCTCCACAGGCTTTCTTGAACTGTGAACTATCCTCCTTCCTAATCGATCTTATCTTCTCGGAGAGAATTCTCACGCTGAATTATACTCTTAGAAGATCAGGAATCCATCTGGGGAGGCTGACCTCTGTTGATAGTTCAAGAAAGCCCATGGAAACCATGATAGATCTTAATTAATCAGTTTCTGGTCAGATTCAGATGCAGATTTATAATTCCATGCCTTTTAATTTTCTTTAAGGTTCCTTTGGCCTTTTGTGTGGATTTTTACTCTTTTTATGCAAATTTGGAGAGAATTCTTTTGTAGTAATTGACATTATGTATCTCAATTATGCAGCTGCAAGTTATAAATTTACTGAACGAATTCTAATGTTAGGGTTTTTTTTTTCTAGATCTTACAAACGAGTTTCCAATTTCTTTCAAGTTTGCTGTGAGAATTTGGTGAGAATTATTTTGTGCAACTGACAAAACTATCTCAATTATTCAACTTGAAGTTGTGAATTCACTGAATTCTAGTGTTTGAATTAATTGTTTCCATATCAGGAAGATATCTTCTTTGTAGATCTAGCAAAAGTGGTTCCAATTTCTTTCAAGTTTGCTTTGAGAATTTGCCAATAATTCTTTTGTGCAACTGACAAAACTATCTATCTCAATTATTCAACTTGAAGTTGTGAATTCACTGAATTCTGGTGTTTGAATTAATTGTTCCATATCAGGATCGAAAATTTCTTTGTAGATCTTACAAAAGTGGTCACATTTTGATCAAGAATTTTTTACTTTGCTGAATTATTGCATGTGGATTCATGGTTCCTTTGTTCTTTTGTCAATTACCTTTTTGTATGAATTTTTACTCTCTTTTTTCTTGAAAATATGGTGGAATATGTCAATTATCCAACTGCAAGTTGTGAATTCACTTAATTCTAGTGTCAGCTATCATTGTGATCAAGATTTGCTTCTTATTTTATGATTCAATATGCTTTTCATGGTTCAATTCATACTCAAATACCACACAACTTCCATTATGAACTCATAACTCTCCATTAATTACACTTGCAAGACTGCTCATGCATGTACCGCCCACAATTACCTTGCAGCTCGTACAGTTTTCAACTACATTCACTACTGTCCTTAATGAGCTAAAAGCCGGACTGCGAGAACAAGACAAGTTTGCTTCGCAAAAAGGTTTGTTTCCTTCCTAATCTTTTTTTTCCCTCCTTTCTTTACTCATCATCCACCCATTTCACGCACTCGATACATCATCACAAAAAAAGACATAACAAGTGTAGGAATAATCAAATCACTAAAGCACAAGCTTCCAAATGAAGTAGGTCGATCGATTGATCGGGGTGAATTAGCACTCTAAAGCATCATAATATATACATATATATATATAGAAGTGAAAGGTGAGAGGTAAAGAGGAGGGTGGAATGTGGGGAAAAGGCGAAGATGATCATGTGAGTCCTGTGTGAGGAGAGGACAATTATGTTATGGCTCTCTGGCAGGAGGAGTAAAAAGTCGCGGGGGCCTGGCATTTGTGGAGCCCTTAATGCCTAAATTTGGCCATGTTTGGCAATGGATCAGCCAAGCTTTTAGCCCCAGGCTTGCTCTCTCAATGCGTCCATCCATGCACCTATCAACTGACTCCAGACTCGAGTTGGTTTGGTTCGATTTGGGGCGACATGAGTCAAGTCAGGTGACATCGGATTCACTGCAATCTCGTTGGATGAGATTTGGTGACAAGGGACCAGTCATGGGCGCAACCCTGTCATCACATTATTCCAGCTCAGGATGCAATATTTGCAGGCACAAGAGGACACAACACTCCCACCTCACTCGTAGGACATCTCACTCGTAGGACATCTTTGGTGCTTTGTGCTACACCATTATAGCTATTGACGAGGGGAATAAACCGGTCGGTTCAAGCATAATTATAGCACCAACTAATTGAACCAGTACATAAACCAATGCAAATAGCATAGATTTATTATTATTATTATTATTATTATTATTATTATTATTATTATTATTTTATAGCAAGGGGTTCGGATTTTAATTTGAACCGGCCTGGTTCAGAATTAAATAATTGTGGTGGCTATAAACGGGAGTAGCTGAAACATGAATAAGTCGGTGATTATTTCATTATTTGCCAGTTGGCTCTTGTGCCCAATGCTTTCTTCAACGACCACATTAACTCAATGGCTACTCAACCTTGTAACTAGGGCATGCACCTCGCGTGGATTCAATGCACACGAGATATTATGCTCATTTACTGTGCTGCAAGTCGAGAAGGCTAAATAAATGGTCAGCACAATGATAGTTTATGTATATTAATTAAGAAAATAGCTTAGTAGACATCTTTTTATCTTGTATTATTCGTAAATACTATAAAAATACAGTTTTTTTTACCAAATTCAGTAAATAAGTTTTTAAAATACCTGAATTTTATATCATAATTTCAAAATTACCAAATCGCATACTCACTTTCCGTTTTACCATCGTCCTCAAATTAATTCGACCAAAATTGGTTAATGGACCTAAAGACCTTAGAATGATATGAAATCAATTCCTATATGTTTGTCTAGTTTTCCTAATTCTAAAAATGCTATTAAACATTAATTTGACTCAATATATTGAGAGCAATGATTTTTTACATATGAATTAGTTTTTCGGATCATTGCTCTTAATATATTGTGTCAAATTGATATTTAATAATATTTTTATAATTAGGAGAACAAGACAAAAATATAGGAACTGATTTCATATCATTTCAAGGTCTATAGGTCCATTAGTAATTTTGCTGAAACTAGCTGATGGATCTAGAGATATCGAAATGACATGAAACCAGTTTCTATGTGTTCGTTTAATTCTTCTGATGGTAAAAATGCTATCAAATATCAATTTGATCGAATATATTGAAAGCAATGATTTTTTAAATATGAATTAGTTTTTCGGATACATTCATGTTTAAAAAATCATTTCTCTCAATATATTAAGTCAAATTGATATTTGATAATATTTTTACAATAAGGAGAACTAGACGAACACATATGAACTGATTTCATGTCATGTCGAAGTCTCTAGGTCCATTAGTTGATTTTGGGCGAAATCAACTGATGAATTTTTTTTTTAATATACAGAAAGAAATCAATTCAACTCGAAACAAAATCAGTCGACTGAATTTTTGTAGTCAAACTTATTTGAGGATGAGGGTAAAATGGGAAGTGGGTATATGATTTAATAATTTTGAAACTATGATACTTGATTTTAGTATTTTAAAAACTTATCTACTGGGTTTGGTAAAAAGCTGATAAAAATATATAACAATAATAACAATAACTAAATTTTTATTTTTAATTACTCGTAAGTATCTAAGCTAATTAATGAGGTTAGTTATATGGATCTCTTCCGTAAATATAGGGTTGTAACCAGTTGAGGCAAATTTTATGATGTTTAAACTTATTTGATAAGATAATTGAATCAAAACGAGTTGAACCTAAAATGAATCAAACCGTTAAAATTGTTATTTAAGCTTGGTTTAATTTTGTTTTATGAATTTGAATTTGGTTCCAGCTTGACTTGATCTTGATTTATTTAAATATTATTAAACTTTCAATTCAAATTTATTTAATTATTAAAATTTTTATATTTTTAAATTTATTTGATTGGTTATTGAAGATGATAATATAAATTTATTTGTTCATTTTGATTTCTTTATTTATCATATTAGTAAAAAGTTTATAGATGAATATTATTCATAAATTTTATTAAAAAAATATTATTCATTACTCTGTGAATATTAACGATTGAATACATATGTGTTTAAGATTATTTATTTAGTTTAACGAGTTATTCAAATTTTTTTATTTAATTAAATTTATATGTATTAAATGAATATAAATAAATTCTTACTAAGTCGAACATCAAGTTTACACATAAAGGTTGGATACATTTACTATCCTACATAAGTACTATAAAATATATTGTGTACATAAAGGTTGGATACA
This sequence comes from Zingiber zerumbet, assembly GCA_037833815.1. NCBI lineage: Eukaryota > Viridiplantae > Streptophyta > Magnoliopsida > Zingiberales > Zingiberaceae > Zingiber > Zingiber zerumbet. The sequence goes on from JBBMJZ010381955.1 coordinate 26,028, forward strand.
TTTACTATCCTACATAAGTACTATAAAATATATTGTGTAATATGTTTTAGTGATGTCATTACTTGCTAAATAACTATCAATAAATATCTAGAGTAGAATGATCAAGTCCTATAAGAGGACCAAAGATCTTAAAATATATATATATATATCCCCTATATTAACGATCTCCTTAGTGTCGACTTTACAGATATATAGTGAGGTATATGTAGGTACACAGACATTAGACGCATAGTAATGTAAACTTTAGGTTATCAGTTCTTAAGAATAGACTCCTGATTATTACACAAAAGATGTCATTCATCAACTGTCTGTGCTATATCCTGGGGCACCGAAGACCTTAAAGTTATGACAAGAATTGGCCTCAAAGCTTTAGGTACCTTTTGGTATTTTTTTCATTGAATATTGTCATTGTCATGAGTCATATCTGCTCCACGATATAGTTGACTTTTGGTCCTTACATAGTAGATTTATATAAATAGATAGGGGTCGATTCTCAATGAAGTCGACCAAAATATCTTTCTATGTGGTATAGCCTACTTAGTTTTCTAATTGAACTTTCTATAAGATGATTATAGGGTCCACAGTGTGGAATGCCCGAAGTTTGACCTTTTGTAGAGAAATCATAGGCCATATCCATATGTGGCTCGTACAACCTCTTTCTAATAGGGATCTAATTAACTTCTTATATCTATCATGTGTTAAAGTCTCACCGGTCATGAATAATATTATTTACAAGCATAATCTAATTGCTTATATTTAGAGTAAAGAAATCATGAAAGCTTTTTTTTTCCTATTTTTTAAGAGGAATTCGTGGACTAGAGATTTTTTCTTCTAATTTTTAATATAATTTTGGACCAATTTAGTAGGAAAAAAAACTTTAGCATACAACCAAGTTAAATAAGATTTTAAAATTTTAAAGCTTCATCCTTCTTTACCTTCCCTGAAAACAATTGGTGGAGAAAAACTTCAATTCGTTTGAGAAATACCCTAAAATAGGGTTTACGGGCAAATGGGCAATCTACCCAATACCCAACCACTGTAACAACCTGTGATATGATTTGGCCCACAAGATTGAGCCTAACTCCGCCCCAGCATGGTACAATCGGTGATGATATAATTAGAGCGCGGAGGCGAATCACAGTTACTAAATCGCTCCATATCTTGGTGTCTTAGAAGTAATTGACATGATTTGTTGAGTGTTGACAAGAGACTAGTTGAGGTAGGGAAGGAAAAAAAAACTCCCTCTAAAATTAAGAACTTACACTTGGGCAAAAACAAAAAAAAGGCAAAATTGCTACCTCTAATGTAGAAGTGCAAGCAAATCAAACTTGTTCTTTACCTTTTCTAACGGACTTAAAAAAATATTTAACTCATCATATTCAAAATATCGATTTCGAACAAAAGTCAACCATGTTCAATAATTTTTTCAAATTAAATTCAATCTCATATTATTTTATTCAATTGTACCACTCGCAAGTCGCATTTAAATAGAACTCTAGTTATTTTTATGTAATTTTAATTTAAATATATTCAAATTAAAATCCGAATAACTCAAATCAAATTCTAATTCACTGAACATAACTCAAATTTTATTTCAAACTGAACTTGAACTAAAATTATTTATATTTTCAAACTTTAATCAAATTCGAATATCACATATATTTTCTAAAACTTGAATTCAAATATCAATATCCTACTCAAATGTATGGATTCATTCAGTCCCTCGAGCAAATGGATTATGGGGACGCTTGCTGTGAACCTGCAAATAGAGAAATGGTCAGGGCCTCTGATAGTTTATAAACAGTTCTTAGTTGAAGGTGCATGGTGGTATGCTATTGTCACTTGTATGTTCCACCCTTGAAGTAACTTAATGGTGTTAACAGTTAGGGTGAAAGGATGCAAAAACAGACCAAATCAAACCAATCCAATCAATTATGACACCTGAAGTAAGACCAATTAATAAAAAATTAATATCTAAAATTATTCAAAACTATAAAAGGAAATTAGCTCGCATAGTCCATGCCTCCATGTACAAATGCAAGTATCCATGGCCTATCAAATTATTTTCCAAAATCTCTTACCTAGATGAATAATATTTTATATTAAAATTACATTAAATTTAACTTATAAAAAGAGGAACTTTGGAACTGAAGGCACAAAAAGTCAGTCAAATAAAAACTGATTCACTTACAATAGATTGATCCTTTGTGAATCCTCAAAATTGCACAACAAATGTTTTTGTCTGGGAAAGAATTTACTTGTATATCCATTCACTAGATCTGCCCCCAGTTTCATCCATGTCTATGAAGATGCTCACTGCCTGTGATTGGTATTAGAGATAAATGAGTGCTTTTCAAAAGAAAACAAATCAAATAATATAAATTTTAATCCTATTCACTTCCTCTATGTGTTTTTTAATCAAATTGGATGGAGATGGATAGGATTATTTTTTTACACATCTAATAAATAGTATTTCTTCTCTTTAACTAAGAAAATATTTCTCCACTTCAATTAATTATTTTCTTCAATATCAGATCAAAACTGCAAGTTTCTTTTCAGAAGTAAATAACAATCTCAAGATCACTAAGAAAAAAAGGTGCATATTTAGAGTAAGATGAGAGAATATGTACAAGTAAAGAAAAGGAAATTGACAATAAAATGAAGTTAAAATAAATAGCATGGTAGTCGATCACCCTTGTAAAGGAGATCTAAAAATACTCCTTATGGGTTCAGCTTCATCTCACAAGCGCTTTTGGCCAATTGAGTGTATATATTAAGAAAACAAAGCAAGACAGTGAGTCAGGTAGCATATTCATCTAAGCTTTCTTTATTAGCACTATCCTACTTACGGCTTGATGTCTCCGTGAAGACTCAAAGTCGATGGTATGGTATGTGAGGTCAACAATAGTCACACATCATGTAGGTAACCAACCCTAGGTCCACTAGCAAACCCAAAATGCTTAAGCCCAAGTTAATACTTAATAGTATCTCATTCATCTAAAGATTATGGGGTTTCTTTATTATCCCACAATTCATTGAAGGTGTCGCATAGCTAAGGTACAAGGAAGAAGAACAAGTACTCAATTTGATGTTATATCAATCATGTGGAGTTTGTCATTAACTTAAACTTGAAGGGAAAATAATTTATTTATTAATTCAATCAAGTGAATAGAGAAAAAAAAATACTTTTCCTATTCGCGGGCGTTCCTTCAGTTTAGCGAGGCTATTTCGGATATGTGAGACAGCTCCCCAACACTTCAATGTATTTGCTACATCATCAATTCTCAATATATACTCCTCTTCAGTTAAGGGAAAAGACCTCTAAGGAAAGAACAAAAACAAACATAAAACAAAAGAGTATCCACATTAAAGCATTTGCCAAACTGGAATTTTCGTTTACATTTTCACTCCCTACTGCATATTAACATAAAAGGATCTCTTAGATAAGTGTTGCTCAAACACGTGCCATCAAAATAGATATTGAAATTATAAATGCTGATACTGAGTTGAAGATAGAACCTAAATCAAATATGTCTGTATGTTTCAAAGTGAAAATACAGACTGTAAGTTGAAAAATACATGAAAGGAAACATCAAAGATAGTCTAGCCTAAATACTGAGACCACAACAAATGTAGATTTGTTAATATCCAATTAATTGCAAAAATTTCAAAGATATATCTTGAGAAATACCTAAAGCTTTCATCTTCCTGAATAAATTTCTTCTTTCACAATTATTGAACAAAAAACACAAACAAAATGAGGTGTACATTTACTTGAAAATTGATAACTAAGTACTCATGGCACATTGAAATATTACTGCCTTCCAGTTTTTAGTTCATATATTTGTTCATGGTGTGTAGGAGATAAGTACCCCTCAAATGAAGTCTTACTTAATGACCATGCTGATCATGCACAAGTATAGATCATACAAATACCAAACAGGACTTTTAGGAATTATCACTCTCATAAAAACCATCAGAACAGCATACTTCTAAACACAATGCATTTCTATTTAAAATGCTAATCTTGCTGCATTGTCATACATTTGCACTTTTGCAGCTTTACATAGGAAAGTAATGCTTCAAAAATAAATAGGAAGTCACCTGCTCCATATACTTCCACATTACATTCATTGCCAGTAGGTTTCGTCCCATAAATTCCTGTTTTAAGAAATAAGCACACTTAAAAAGTTGCTTATACTACTTTGAACATTGCAGGGGAGATTTATTGGTTCACTCATTAGACACAAAGCCTTATCACATTAATCATATTGGCTAATTATCTGTTCCTGGAGGGACTTGGATGAGATCATTTACGCATCCAGAGTGTAGTTACTAAGAACCAAGTTAGTATTTCAATGTACGACCAGCACTGTGGGCCTAATTTGATGGTATCCCTGTATGTACAGTTTTACTATTGACTAGAAAGTACCTAGATAAATACATGATGTTGCAAAAGCAGTATCCAATTTCCAATTTCATTGCAGGGCCCACCGTCATATTAGACCAAAGGAAATCACCATAGGACGAGGTAGGAGAAATGTAGTATTAAACTACAGAGAACATAATTCTTTAGTAGGGAAAACTTTTAAAAATTTTTTGATGATTTTGCAAATATTCTCCGAAGAATTAGAGTTGGATATGCCACAACTAATAAAATACCTTCTTTATTAGTTGGACATCGTATGATCTACCATATTTTTTTCTGATTAGAGTTGCTAGATCCATTCCATTAAAATTTGAATCATCTGCTCCAACTATTCTCTCCAAATCCTCACGAGACAACCCACCATGTATCTGTAAGTACAAGGAAATTAGAGTTCATGTTAAGCTTATTTTTGAATATGTGCAAAATCAATAGAGCAGCACAAACAAAACCACTGAAGTCTCCAAACAAGGATGGCTCGCAATAATCAACATATAGAAGAGAGAGCAACAACAAAAAGTTTTGAACACATGAAAAAAAAAAAAGGAAAGGAAGAAATATTTCAAAAACATTGAGGCACAGATCTGACTATGAGGATATACAGGAACAACAGTCTTCATCGCAAAAACCATAAATGACATGCTGATCAAACTAACAAATATTGCAATCCTAGCACCACACTTTTCTTTAGAAATATTAAAGAGAATCAAACTTGTCTAAGAAAACAATAGTACAAACCAAAAAAAAACATAGTAAATATACCAACATTTTCAATCCTTCTTTTCCTTCCATATAGATTTTGTAATCCTCATCTATGTGACTGTACACTGCTTATAATCTGAGAATCCATAACCATTTGATGTATTCACTACTTATAAAAACAATCTGAGGATCCCAACCTCTGTTCTTCGTGGTAAAACAACACCCATATAAAACTGTGACTGTACCACAAAACACATATACAGGTAGCACAAGCTATTCAAAATAAAAATATTCTGTACAACATATGAGAGTCCAAAAATGGTCGTGTTGCTTGTAAACATCCAGAATAAGCACAAATAAATAAATTGACTGAAGTTCATCTACCTTTTCACTTTCTTGGTCCTTGTCATCATCTTTAGAGTTGTTTGATTCAGCTTCATCATTAACTGCTCTTACGATAACCAGCCTAGAATTCCGTGCTTTTCCATGGTTACTAGTGAGCTGTTGAGTTATGGAATATGAAGTTCCAGCAGAATGAAACTCTGTTCCTGAGCATCCCAAACATTGTATTGGACTTAGTCTGGTCTTTGTGGAACTGTTGAAAATTTGAAGTGGTAAATTTCGAGGATGGCCTGAGATAATAGTTGTCATATCCTGAAACCAAAATTCATGCTATTTAACAATGAGATGCAAATTAAATTCAATCTATTAAAATCAAGTCTACAATATGAAACAACAAGTTTCAACTTCAAAAATATAGTTACACGATAAATAACATTCATGCTAGCAATAAGCGGATTGCTATCAAAAGAATGTACATATTTTATTGGAACTCATAGAATATGAGTACAGACACAATCTCATGGTGCACGACTTTTGTGAAAGATAAACCAATCAGAGAAACAAGTACTAGACTTAGAGGGGCACCACCACCCACAAGTCATGTAGATCAACCAGAAGATTTCACTCTTTAAGAATTCTCATTATAGACTTTAGATTGAACTTAAGTGTTTAACTCTTCCTTGCATAGAAAACTCCAAATGCGTGAAGCATCAATGAGCAAGACAAAGTAGGCCTTAGAGAGAGTTTAGAAGTACACCATTCACTTCCATATATACTAAAAGCTCAAACATAGGTACTTAGCTACAGTGCTTGTACATTTTATGTAACACTAAATGCTATAGCATACCTCGGATTTGAGGAGATAATAGACAGGAACAATAAATTCATCACCAAGTTGTAAGGAAACCCATCTCATTACCGAACCCTAATATTCGAACTGTTTGTTTCTTGTCGTAATCATATGATTGAATCGTAGATCAGAAAGATCGAACTCGATCGAGAACATAAGGCTGAAGGAAAGATAAAAACAACGGGAAAAGTGGAAGAAATGGCGTACCTCGCGGAGAGCATGCAATAGCGACGGATCGGAGTGTGTGCCGGAGAAACCTACCGATCAGCGACCACCGGAGACGTGGCGAGGCAGCGAGGAAGGGAGGGAGTAGGGTTTGGTTGAGATAAGGAAGGGAAGAGGAGCCTCAATTGGTCTCCTGGAAATGAGTGTCTCAGGAGCGAAGAAAGCGATCGAGGCGAAAGGGAAGCAGCGCAAGGCGAGGACTTTCGCTTCTTATTGTTGTTCGTGCCGTGCGGGCGAGTGAGAGTGAGTGAGTGGTGGTGGACGGTGAGCAATCCCCACGGAGAATCAGAAGACCAAACGTGTGCGCCACTCACTGTTATAGGCTGCGACGCCTCTTGCGCGACCTTCAGTAATAAAACCGTTACCGGCTCGATTTCTTTACTCTCTTGTTTAAAACATGTGACTCAATTTTTTAAAATCTAACTTTCTCACTCTATTAAAACATGAACTCAGCCCTTTTTTCCCCCTAAAATCTAAGTTTCTCTCCCTCTCCCTCTCCCTCTCCCTCTCCCTCTTTCTGTCACCATCATCTTCTACTCCTACCGCAACCAAAGCAAAGACATCATAAGATAAGCACAATTTACAATCATATACTTACTCTCGAGTTA
>JBBMJZ010381988.1:0-16031 GCA_037833815.1 Zingiber zerumbet
CATACCCATTCCCATTCCACACTACAATGATTCCCATTCCGATTCCCATTCCTAGGAATGAACCAAACGCCCCCTTAGTTCATTAAATCAATTAGTATAGGACTAAAGTCAGAATTATTATAACTATAACAAGACTTAACAGTAATCATAGTACTTATATGATTAACGATATAGATCAAATGTGGATGAGTATGAAAATGACATGAAATGTGATATGTACATTCCCATTTTCAAAAATCCTTCTTATAACCCAAAACGGGTCCAAATCAAATTTACCGATACTTGATACTAAACTACAATGAAAAATATGATTCAACCTTATGACTCCTAGTAGGGTCCACATTATATTTACAATAACCAAATACAAAATCGCAATAGTAAATATGATATCCATATATCAAAACCATGCACACATATAAAAAATCTGTAATATATACAATGAGCCAAAATATATGTATTTATGAATATAGAGCATTACACAAAGTACAGATTCCTACATAATGGTTACTTCATCAAAATGAAGAACCTCATACTCAGCGCATGTTGATGAAACACCTTGGGTGACAAGCCCTCGGTGAGTGGATCTGCTAACATGGAATATATCTTTATATGCTCTATCATAATTTAACTATTCTGATCTCTTTCTTTAATTGCTAGAAACTTTATGTCGATGTGTTTAAACTTTGACGAACTATGGTTATTCTTGGCCCCCAATGATCCGCAAACCTGTGATAAGGTTCCACATCCATATTCCATAGTTGGAAGTTTTGTAGCAGCCTATAAACTCTTCTTTCATAGTGAAAGTGACTATTAGACTATTAGTGTATGTTTGACGTTTTTCCATGATATAGCCCCTCCTGCCAATATGAAGACATACCTGAGGTGGATCTCCTGCTATCTAAGCATCCAACAAAATCAAAATATGAATATCCAATAATCTCCAGATAACATGATCTTCAATAGGTAAGCATGTAATCCTTCGTTCTTTGCCAATACCGTATAACCCTCTTTATAATTTTCTAATGTTACTAAAATATTTGCTCAACATTCCCACAATGTACGTAAGATCCGGACGCATACACACTTGAGCATACATCAAACTCCCTACTGCTGATGCATAGGGGAATTGATGCATTTTCTTAATCTCAAGTTTATGGCATGAACTAAGTCTAGCACCCTTTGACACAGAAGTGCCGCAATTCTGCATGTCATACCGAATGAGCACCTTTTCTATATAGGCATTTTGTGCATCCGGCTGAATGTTCTGTCCCCTCGGGACGGTCCAGTGGCTAGTGCATGAGGTGTTGCCACCATGAGATCTGAGGTTCGAATCTCGGCAAAGTCGAGGTAAATGCTTTCCTTATGTGCTAGTCATTATTCTAAAGGCTAGTAGCCGCCCGTGATTTACCTCCTCTGTGTTGGCCCTGTAATGGGTTGGCGGAGGCGCTGGAGGCAAGCGTATTCGCCTATTTGCCACTATTTTATGATAGTCCAATTGTGCACCTTAAATGATCATGAACAATTTGTGTGTCTAAGACAAAGGATACATCACCAAGATCCTTAACTCAAATTCACCGGATAGAAATGATTTGATTTCTAGTAGTAAACCCTTATCATTGCTTGCAAACAATATATCATCCACAAACAGAACAAGTATAATAAACTTGCTCCAAATTTGATATACAAACATTGATCAACTGGATTTCCTTAAAACCGTATGAACAAACCACTTGATCAAACTTCTGGTACATTCACGAGATGCCTACTTTAAATCATAAATGAACTTCCTTAGTTTATATACTAGGTTCTTTGAATCTCCCGACTTAAAGTTCTTCAGTTGCACCATGTATATAGTTTTCTCAATGTTTCCATTGAGAAACACAGTCTTAACACCTATTTGGTGTAGTTCTAGGTCATAATGAGCTACAAGTGCTATGATTATGATAAGGGAATCTTTCGTCAAAACTGACGCAAAAGTATCCTTGTAATTAATGTCCTCATTTTAAATGAATCCCCTGGCAACTAGGCATGCTTTATACTTTTCAACATTGTCATGTGAATCTCGTTTGGTTTTAAATATCCATTTACAACCAACATGTTTCACACCTTCAAGCAATTTGACAAGTTCCCAAATGTCATTGTCCGCCATGGACTTCATCTTTGCTCTCATGGCTTTGATCTATTTTTCCATATGAGAGCATTGTTTGACTTCTTAGAAAGATATGAGATCATCTTCCAACCCTATGTCAAACTAATACTCTTGGAGATATAAATAATCACGAGACATCGTTGATCTCCTTTCTTTAATGGATCTTCTTAGTGACACTTGATCTTAAGGTGGTTTGGAGTCATTCTCAACCATAGGAGGAAATACCTTTATTTGAGATGACGTACCTTCCAATTGAATTGGAGGGAAGATGAAAATATCGTGGTCAACTACCCCTTTCAGTTGTGCAACTTCAATTGTATATGGAATGGTGACTATTTCACTATTAACTACATCAGTAGTTACTATATTAGGATCACCAATATTCTACTCAAATGATATTTTCCTAACTTTATCGCTCCCACCATCCTCAATAACTTTGACATTTCTTGTCTCGAAAAAGGATCTACTCAAGGAGTTGTAAAACTTTAAACCTCTTGAGTTTTCAGAGTATCCTATAAAATAACAACTAACCGTTCTTGAGTTCAATTTTCTTTCATTAGGCCTATAGAGCCTCAACTGGACAACCTCAGACATGTAGATGTCTAAAACTAAGCACTCTATTTGTCCATAACTCGTATAAGATTTTCATTACCGCCTTACTAGGAACTCTATTGTGTAAATAAACCGCGGTCTTGAGTGTCTCACCCTACAAAAAAGAAAATGCAATCATACTTCTCACCATGTCTTTTAGGGTCCGGTTTCATTCCTCTGCTACAACATTCTACTGAGGGGTTTAGGCATGGTATATTGCTCCATGATTCCACACTTTGTAAGGTAATTCGCAAATGGCCCAGGATGTTATTCACTTGATCCGTCAGATCTACAATAGTCTTCATCACCATGGTCCGATCTTACGACTTTAATCTTCTTACCAAGTTATTTTCAACTTCAGTTTTGAAGGTTTTGAATATGTCTAGGGATTATGGCTTCTGGTTAATAAGGTACAAGTATTTGTATCGAGAATAGTCATCTATAAAGCTTATAAAGTATGCTTGTCCGTTTTAAGAAACTTTAGGGAATGGTCCATATGTATAAACTCTACGATTCCATTACTTTGCCTTGAACCCTTATTACTCTTGTTAGTAGTTTTCTCCTTAACACACTCAATGCAGATTCTAAAATCTGACGTATCAAGGGAATTGAGAATTTCTATGACATTAACCTTTCTAGGCATTGTTTAAAGATATGTCCTAAACGTCTATGACACAATATAGATGAATCATCATTTGTCACACCACTCTTCACACCTATACTATGCATCACAATCTTATCCGTATGAGTTTCAGTGTCCAATCTGTATAGTTTGTTAGTCAAGGAACCAATACAACACAAGATAAAATTTCAAAAAATATTAAACTTTCCATTTTTCAAATGAATAAGTGTATCCAAGTTTGTCTAAACATGAAATAGAAATTAACTTATGTCTAATTGACAACACTATAAATGTATTTTCTAAATTCAAAAGTACATTGTTCCCTAAACAAATTCTTAAAACACCTATTGCATCTACTTTTGCCTTCTTGCTAGTTCCCATATAGATGAATCTTTCAACATCAATTTACATTTGTCACATGAGGCAACACTGCATAGTTACACTTATGTTAGTAGTTGCACCCGTATCTATCCACTAAGTGTTATTAGGTACAGTAGCTGGTTGACTTCTAAACTAGCAAAGTTGAAAAATATACCCTGCAAAGTTGAAAAATATACCTTTCTTGACACACCAATTGACGTATCTGGGGTAATCCTTTTTCAAATAACCATTCTTTTTACAAAAGAAACAAGTTGGGCTTGAATCTTGTTGCTTTTACACTATGCCCTGAAGCCCCGGTCACTGTAAGTTGTTTACCCTCACCATTACCTTTTTTTTCCTCTTGTTCGAATACTGAGATGAGGATGCAAAGTGAGCACTATGAGTGGCATGCCTCAATCTCTCTTCTTCCTATACACACTAAGCTATAAGCTCATTTAGTGTTCGCTTCTCCTTTTGAGTGTTGTAACTTATCTTAAAGACAGTGAACTGTGTAAGTAGAAAGATTAGGATGAGGTTCACAAGAACGTTTTTAGACATATCTAACTTTAGTGTTTTAAGCATTATAACCAAGTTTGATATCTTCATGATGTACTCCCTAATGTACCCTTCCCGTTATACCGCATGGGCACTAACTTCATGAGAAGCATAGTAGTCTTGACCTTTTCGTTTGAGTTGAATCGATCTGCTAACTCCCTAATGAAGGTTTTAACATCTTCATTCTCAGTTATTGAACGTCTAAGTGATTTTGGAAAAGACATCTTTATGATCATAAGACTTATGCGATTTGATTGCTCTCACTTGTCAAAGATCACTTTTTGATCCGCAGTGGAATCACTAGTCAAAGATGCGGGTCGATCATGTCTAAATGCAAAGTCTAAATCCACGCAACCTAATAAAATTGTTATATGCTCTTTCCATTATCCAAAGCTTGTAAAAGTATGAGGATGCTATTCAAATTAGCAGACATTGAGAGCACTACATAAACAAAAGCAAATAATATAGCTCAATTTAACTAAGTAAAGCATGTATCTTTATAGTTGTGTAGTAACATAATGTAACAAACAAAATGTACAACTTAATGGACATTAATTGAGATACCTAGTAAAATATTAGGTTAAGTCTTTAGATTAAATTGTAACTTGCTATTGGTATTCTCCAAACAACTCATAACTTCCTTCATCTGCCACACAACGCTCCTTCCTTTGGGCCAACACGTCATGTACATGATTAATATTATGTATGAGTTTCCTTAGTTAGCTTATGTTTTCAACACCACTCACAACACATCTAATTGGCTACATAGTGCCCCTTCCTTTGGGCCGACATACTATGTGTATGACTTAAAAAGCCAAACTAGACTTGTGAGCTTTCTTAAATATATATCCGGCATAAGAATGATTTTTCTTTGGGTCACTCACCCTTAGCATTGATATACATCCCTCTAGGCTAATACTCCTAGCCTCCCCAATAGTTCTCACTTTGGCGATAGTATAGATTCGACTAAGTAGCAGGAGTGAGGAAGAATATCAAAAATAAGAACCGTTGAAACTAAGCTAAATTTAGTTATCAATAGATTGATGTTAGCTATCAATCGATTGCCAACAAGCCACAATTGATTAACACACTTTATGTGCCAATTTCTGAACACACCAATTGATTGCACACTATTGCCAATCGATTGATGCATAGTAGTTGAGTTCCTTGATCGACTAGAAAGGCTTCTGTTCACGAGTTCATCCATCCCAATCGATTGGTGAATACCAATCGATCCACTAATCGATTTGAAAACCTTATGTGGAGAATCAAATGAATCGCAATCATTGGTGATATCTAATTAATCGGCCGAATCAATTCCGAGACCTTCTGTATCCGACCCAGGGTTCTCCAATCAATTAACCCTTTATGACAATTGATTGACCCTTTATGACAATCGATTAGTGTTAACCACTCGATCGCCCAATCGACTTGGAGACCTTCTTTGCACGATCCCAAGTTTACCAATCGATTGGTCCTCATCGCAATCAATTAGTGAACACCAATAAATCAATCATTCAATTGATTCTTGGCCTTTCTGTGCGCAATTCTGGCCAATCAATTCGTTCTTATGCCAATCAATTAATGAACACTAATCAATCACCTAATCGATTTAGGAATATTCTATACCCAACACAATTTTTCAACTAAAAACCCTAAAATTGAGTCGTTAATCACGTTCTTCGTGGATAATGTGAAAAACTCGATTCATAGGTTAAATACTAACCTATTCATGCTACATTCAACGGATATGAATTAATTTCGCTCATCCATATGGAATCAAATGCAAAATCGATATATATTTCTAAATTGTTAATGCCATTGTATCTCTTACTTGTTGTCGGGAGTGGGCGACAATCCATAGTCCTTCTCAAATGGGGAAGAGAGGAGGAAGAAGAAGCTCTCTTGAATCCAAGGTTAAAGATGATGCCCTAATCAGTTAACTTCTTCCCTTATATATAAAGTCCATCTATAGGGACCATCCACATAAAGCTCATACATAATTAACAATTCATTAATGTTAATGAAGCAGGTTAACATATCTACATATTGAATCCACATCTAATATCTTAAAACCTCCTTCATGAATAAAGCATTAGATCACTTAATTAAGGTTTAGTTCCCTAATGACAATTAGTTGTGTGTGTGTTAATTAAGTGTAATTCTATTTTATGGAGATTAAGCCCACCCATGTGGACTTAATTGGAATAAGCTCACTCATGTGAACTTAATCCTTTATGAACATTATAGAGAGGCATGACCCCTTCACTGCTGGGTGGCATAACTATGCCTCTTGTGGCTTCTTTCATTTATAATGGGGGTGATTCTTTGAGTGAGTAGTTGTATGAGTCCTTTACCTAGAGATAGCTGCTCATATGCCAGCGATTCGATGTTTTTACAAAAAAGAAAAAGGTCATACGCTCACCTGGGCACCCCACATGGCTGGCCCACATCCATCTATAGAGATGTAAATCAGAAAACTGAACAGGCTACTATGTGGGAGGGTATTTTCCGCCGGAGTTGGTAAGTATTCCCCGATGCTAGTCAGCCTTTCAACATCTTCAGTTCAAGTAGTGGTTCTAGTCATTACAGTTGGCCCCATTGTACCATGATTCAAACTTAGGGCATTTTATAACCTGGTTGGATTAGGATTTCTCTGATTATAGGTGTTTTTTGGGCTTCAATTAACCTTTGGTGTTGGATTCAAATATACTTAAGTTGGGCTTAGGATGCGTGCATTTCTTTGCTGTTTTCAATGGATCCTGGTTGCTCTTAATTGAGGCACTCATACCCAATCTGAAGGAGCGCTCGAGTCATCTACATTCCTCCATAATCAAGGGACCTAGTTCCACAATAGCAGTGCGCTATTAATTTGAAGGGCCATTTGGAGGGTTTTAGTTCTTCATGAGTCCTCATTCCTTTTTATGTTCTGGCTATTCAAAATGATAGTTAATGTTCCTGTAGGCTCAATGTCAAATGAATTAAAATGTTTGTTCAATGACAAAGCAATTGAAGGGGTGTTTGTTCAAGGGTTGGCTATGATGTGAGGGAAGTATTACATGCCTTTAAAAGTCACTTTTGAAGAATTACTAGCAAACTAAACTTATTCAAGGGTTGGCTATGCCCTTACCTATATGGTGTTTTAGCAGGCTATTTGAGGTCTCATTGTTCCATTTACAGAGGCTGAAATTCTGCATTCCATAAATTGTTTAGGTAAGGCAAATAATCAAGACAGATGGCTTTAATCCTAAGTTTTTGCTCACTTGGGATGTTGTCAAACACAATTTACTAAACTTGGTTCGGGATTTTTACAATGGAAACTTATGACTCAATAGTTTTAATCACTTTTTTGTATCATTCATTCCCATAGACTTGGGCCTTTTGACAGATTGCACTAGACTCTGGAGCCCGTATTGTAAAGATAATTCTGAAGGTATTCAGCTACAAGACGTCATTCATTACTTAGTGGAACAACATCAATTTATTTTTGTGAAAGAACATAATTGTGTTGACTATTTTATGTTGACTATTTTATGTATGCTTTGCAGGCACTTAAATGGTGCAAGATCAATGAGGAGGAAATAAGGTTTAAAATTTTGACCTGTGCCGAGGTTTCGGTCCTAGACCGTAATGATATGATTTCGGTACTTTATTGTGCCGTGCTGATAGAGTTTCTGTATTTTTAAAATATAAAATATATTAATTAAAAAATAAAATATTTAACATAAATATTTTTTAAAAAATAATCTTTAAAAAAGGAAAAGATATGAAAATAGATAAATAAAAAACATTATTATAAATTTTAAATTAAAATAAATGAAATATAAAATTAATTAGATAATTTTATTAGGATTTAATAAAACCTCTTTAGATTATCTCCATCATAATTAGGAGTTGATTAAAATAATTAACCTAAGTTTAATTAAAAAAAAATCAGAAATCCGACACTACTCGTGAGCTCGCATGACTTCGACGCTGTTGCGGGGTTACGGGACCCCTCAGCCATGGTCGCGGGGATCGCGTGACTCCTCCGGCGCGACCATGGTGGTCGTGCGACCCCTCTACAATGGCCGCAGTGTCGTGTGACGCCTTCAGGGAAGCAACAAAAGGGTTATGCAACCCCTCCGTTGCTGTTGCGGGGTCGAGCGACCCCTCCGCTATGACCATGGGGTCACACAACACATTGCAGCTGTCACGGGTATAGTGCCTGGGCTGTGCCGGTGCCGGTCGCAGAATGAAACGAGATGTTTCGTCCATTTCAATTGTCTCGGCAAAAAAAAAAAGGCAGCCCGGTGCACGAAGCTCTCGTATGCGGGGTCTCGGGGAAGGATCCATTGTACGCAGCCTTACCCTGCTTTTTACAAGAGGCTGTTTCGACCGTCTCGGCACGACACTTTAAACCATGGGAGGCAATAATGATAATATTTTATTACAAAATCACTCAAGGGTTGCACATTGCTGGTGTGATCCCTGTTGCACTTCGGAATTTGAATCGTGTATATGGTGACTTAGGGATTGCACTTTGCTGGTGTGATCCCTGTTGACTCTAAGCTTTTCTGCATTTAGCCGTCTTTTCAACATTTGAATGGGTCAATATATTCGATCCCTACCATTGTTCCAAAACTAAAATAAAAAATCAATGCACTTACAGTAGAAAAATTTATGAAAAAATGAAATTAAGGCGCACGATATAAATGGGATTTGCATCTCAATGTATAAGTTTGACAATAAATATATGAAAAAACCTCTTGTAACTGGTTTGGAAGCAGCATGTACATGGTCATGCTTATGGCTTGTAAGTTATAACTGCATATAACTTGCCCAAAAAAACTTGGAAACTAATTAATGAAAAAAGAATCTGGCAATATTTCACTTATTGTGATTAACATGGTAGCAACCTACATTGAATCTCTCAATATGAAGGCACCCTTATCTCAGTTTCTCAGTGATATCATATATGCATGGTTCCTCAATGATCTATCATATATGCACGGATGCACAGAATTATTCTATTCATGTATTTAGGATTTCACTAGTGACATGGAAGGGACAAATCTTGTAAGATAAAAAGGAAACATATAGGTTGATGAATTTCAACAATGAACTAGCTACACATAACAAACAGACAAGCCTTTTCAAAAATGCACTAGTGGCCTGTCATGTGCAATCAGAAATAGAAGCTTGTTAGGAAACTAAAATAGACAGAGCTGATTTGGCACATTGGACAATAGCAAGAAGATACCTTTAAAGGCTCGTGACTTCCTTCAGCTACTGGAACCTCTGGATGTCCAGCAATCTCACACTATCCTTTTCAACAGTGCAAATTATAAGATACATGCGAAAGATCACAGTAGTGAAATATCCTAATAATCAAATTAGGAACCCAACTGCTGATTGAACAAAACAGAGTAGTCTAATATGGAGTGTAGTAAAGTACCAAAAGTAAGGCATTGCGAGTAGCATCTTCAGTGCTCACGTTTCCAAAAATTGTTGTCAAACCTAAAATTTCAATCTCTGATTTTTGAAACGCCATTAATATGGCCATGCTGTCATCTGCAATCAAAGTGAATGGGTAAACACACACAGCTATACAGCACATTTCCAGTGGATTTTTCATTTCAATTAAAGCTGCTTTCCCACAGCATAGTTAAAATAGCAAAATAGAATCGGATAATTTGAACAAGAATGAGATGACTTTGAGACTGATCAGCATAAGCAAGATTCAGGTGCCTCATCCAGTGGTCTTTTGAAATTGACACTATGTTGAGTTAAGTCCATATGCCTCAATCTGCACTCTCATGGGATTGTGTGACTCGACGGACCATCTTGCGAAAGAACAACAAACCATTAAAATAATAGTCATTGTCTTAGTTGTGAATGAATGCAACAATAGGATGAGCACTTTCCTGTTAGGCTTTATCATAATCTACTCTCATTACATTCAGGTAGAATGTGGGCAGGAATTGGTAAAATAGAAATTAAATAATATAAGTGGTACAGCCCTACGAAAATAAAATGAATTAGTAATTTTAGGCCACGGACCAGTTTATTTACTCTAGCAATTTTATTTAAATTGGTATTGGTATATGTTATTTGCATCCCTTTGAGCTAAAATACGGTTTTAAACAAATATGAAATATGAATGAATGTGATGTAGTATTTATAATTTATTCTTAACCAACGAAAGCTTAAATTAAATTGTACCAACAAGTTGACCAAGAAAAATCAATATGGTATATCTTATCTACTGGTTGCTAGTTTAATGATAGGACTCGTGATTCAGTTAACTAATTGTGATATGCAATAAATAGATTAATACCTTCACTCAGCACTCTGACTTAATATTCTCCTGTTGGTCTGAAGGGATAAGATAATGTGACTATGACTAGATATAACACTAGCGCTAAATGGTCATTCCACAAATTATAGAATAAATTATAGTTTCTATGTGAGTTTATCTGCCCTATGTCCTGTATTTTCAGACGACTTGTGCATTCACAATGCATGAGAACTTTGGGTTTGTCAACATTAACGGCTGTTTAAGGCGCACGCAATGTAAGACAGTCAAAGGCTAGTCACCCTCCACGAATTATCCACCTTTGTAAAGCGTGATTTCAGCGTCATAGTGCAACTTGAACACGCAATAAGGCCCACTAATGCAAAATTCATCATCTCAAATACGATCCAGGAAATGCGAACAAGCATCAAGTTTTGCTAACGGGGAATTAAACATGCAACAACCAACTCTCCGTGCAGGCATCGTAAATTTTCTTTAAAAAAACTATGTAAAGTCTCGTTTTAACACATAAACAATTGTTTATTTTGGTACAGATCGTGCAGTTATAGGCGAGAAAGACGTGCATTCAACAATATCTTCTAAGTCACGCATCGAAGCTAACGTCAAAGCTATCGAGCATCGATGGGGTAGTCACTAAAAGTAATTTATTTAAAACTATCGCGGATATGAATATGCTCGATTTCTTCTGTTCTTCAAAAGAGAAGGATGAATCCATCTCTCCAACCAAAATAAAATGCATTTCCAGACTAAACCAGAGCGCAATTCAAATCGTTCCCTCCCACTCATTTTACAAAACGAAGCAAGGATAAGGCTCGAGAAACATGAGAAAAGAACCAACTGGCAACAGATTTCTCTGAAAGCCAACGCCAACTGGAGGAGAAAAAACGGCGATACCTATTCCGGGATCCGTGTCGATGATGACCTTGATCGGCGCAGCAAATGCGGTATGGTCCTCGCCGTTCTCCAAAGATCCAATCGCCGGATCGAAGTTCTCCATTGCTCGATCCCTCTCCTTCGACAACAGATCGGGTAGAACTTCGTCGAATCTAATGGAAGGAATCGAGGAAGGGTGGAGGCGGAGGCGGAGGCGGAGGAGAGAGGGAGGAGGCAGCCGGGACGCCCTCCTCTATCAAATCTCTTTATTTCTTTCAATATTATCGGAGCCGCCCGCTCCGCCTGCCTTTATGGTAGGATGGGGATCACGAACGACGACACACGTGGCTGACGCTGCATGGACTCCTCGAAGTTCACAAGACGTACACCGCGACTCGCGACACGAAAAAAAGACATTCGTCCCCTATCCATGTGACCCGTTAACCTACCCGGAACGTCACTCTTGCAGCCTGACCGTCCACATGGCGTGCGCTGACAAATCGGATGAGCTCGACTTACCCTATTCAATCGACCTCTTCAACTACCCGGCATTATTGTTTCGACACGACAGCGACCGGCCGTGGGTGCCGCAGGCGTGGTGTGTCAACCCGGATGAGTTTGATGATTTCTGGTTTCCTTCTGTACTTTTGATGCCTTAGTGACGCTGACGGATGTGAGCGCCATCATTCCTTCTAGGTTCATCCACCCGCTCAGTTTGTGGGGCAGCACTGGTTATCTTCCAATACGGGATCATTTGGCGAATAAAAAGACCATCATCCTTTGCAACGCTCTTTTAAAGCTTTAAAGTATACCTGCTCCTAACGCGGGCCCACTAGGGAAAACCCAATCACATGCCCGAACCGCGGTGGGCCCCAACGCTTTGCCCAATCCGCTCTCCGTTTGATTTGTCACCGGACTTTCTGCGTCCTGATCCAACTAAACGCAGATCTATTTTAAAATATTAATTCCGATACTCATTCGATGGCTTTAAGGAGAAAAATAAGTGAAAATTCTCTTGTAAATTCTGCCAAAAACTCATCTAACTTATACAATATAATTATAACAAAAACATGATCACTTACTAGCTTAGTTTATTTTTATCTACTGTTTTTCTCGACGAGGCAATTAAAAAATTAGTTCTTATGAAAATTAGGTAGAATATTCTGGGTATGATAAAGATACTATCCCTATTTTTAAGGTTCTTGGCAGAGCTGTAATTAATTAAGTCAAGCCGAGCTAAATTTTGGAATGTTCAAATTTGTTTGACAAGGTAATCGAGTCAAGATAAACTAAATCTAAAATGGATCAAACCTTTAAAATGATTGTTCAAACTTGAATTAGTTTATTTTTGATGAGTTTAAGCTTGATTTAAGTCTAATTCATTTAAATGTTATCACGCTTTCAATTCAAGCTCGGCTTAAACTTAGATCGTTTATATGTTATCGAACTCTCAATTTAAACTTATTCGATTATTTAAAACTTTTATTTGTTTGCTTGGTTATTGATAATTCAAACTTATTTATTTATTTTTAAAGTTTTTTTTTTATTTAGCATGTTGATAAAAATTTTATTAATGAACATGATTCACGAATGTTGTTCATGAATATTGTGCATGAACGTTATTCACTAACCTTAACAAGCTAAACACGTATGTATTCAGGTTTATTTATTTAGTTTAACGAGTTGTTCAAGATCGTTTATTTGATCGATCTTGTGCGTATTGAAAGAACATAAACAAGCTCTTACCAAGCCGAATACGAAGCTTGCTCACGAACGTTCAATTCATTTACCATCCTATTTCTTGGATAAATCTATTGACGAGTGATCCTATCTGAGACTGCTGATGGTCAACTCGTCGATGTGGTGTTGCTGATGGTGACTAAGTCACCATAAGCCGGGGGAGGATAGGGTCAACCTGTCGTTTATGTTGACTAAACTATTGGACCTCCAAGAAAGAGCCACGAACATGGAATCGAGAATCCCATAAAGTTCCTGGTCAACGATGCTTGCAAGGCTGTTAGAAGACAAAAAAAAGGGAAGCAGAACATTAGAGGGATGACCGAGGGTGTCCCAACTTTCCATTCCAATCCTTAAGTCAGTCTCCGATAGAGTATGTGCAACAGATAAGTAATACTGTAATGAAATACATAAAGATTGAATGTAGAAGTATACCAGGTTCGCAAGAGCGAACCGGAGGCGACACGGAGCTGAAGGCACTAGTAAGGAGCCAGATGCGGCATGAATCCGGAGGCTTGGAACATAACAACGACTCATAGGTCAGAACACAACAATGGCTCAAAGGCCGAACGGGCGAAGGATGGAACACAACAGTGGTCAGGGGCTCTAAAAATATGACAATGACTCATAGGCCGAAACACAGCAATGACTCAAAGGTTAGATGACTCGGAGGTCGGAACACAGCAGTGGCTAGAGCTTCAGAAACATGGCAGCGACTCATAGGCCGAAGCACAGCAACAACTCAAAGGCCAGATGGCTCGAAAGCTAGAACACAATAGTAGAGTACACGACAATGGTGACCTAGGGCTAGATTGACACCTGGATCATACGACTACATGAATCAGTGTGGAGCACCACAGGGGGTACAAGGCAGAGGCGACCCAGAGGCTAGATCGGCACCGAAATCATACAGTAGCATGGATTGGAGGTTAGATCAACGTTGAAAATGTATAACATAGGCGTAGACCGTGGGTGATGCTCATGAGGGAAAAGGGGGATACTCTAACGGCAGAATTCATGTCGGATCGATGTCTGAGGCTATGACAGAGAGAGGAAAATCGGCTGGAGAAGGGAGGAGGCTAGCAGAGATCTTAATGTTGGTGTGGTCGACGATGAGGGAGGAAGACCAATGATCTGATCGACAGTGAAGTAGAGTGAAGAAAGGAGGAGATTAGCATATTGGTCAGAGATTAGTTGCAAAGAAGACGTTGCTCGACGATGGCGGCAAGGGAGGGACAACTATGGCGTGCATCGCAGAGTGATGGGGGTGGCTTTGGCATCGGTCTCCAAAGGCTTGTTCGACAGTGGGGGCTACTGCTCGCATGAAGGGAGGTGATAGCGAGGCCTCCGGTGAGGCAACATAGGCAGTGTGAGAAGGCGGTCATGCTCTGTGGGGCAACTGAGGCGACATGATCGTGCGTGAGAGAGAAAAGAGAGCCCCCTCTTTGGCGTCCTTGTCCAACCCAAAAAAAAGGAAAAGAAAACTTTCCAAAATACCCTTGCTACCCACATGGCTAAATCTACACCCCACGTCACAAGCTTCTCTCTCAATTCTAGTTGAAGGAGGCGTGAGTCCGACCGACTGGATTGTTATGTTTGTGACGAGATGGAATTGCCAAAGGGTTCTTGGTTGAGCGCACAAGATGTCTCTGATCAAGAGTGAAGGTTTTTGGAATTTCCAACCGAGTCAAGGAAATGCATCTTCTGGCTTATTATAAGGCTAAGTGTCTTCCGATTGAGAAGTTGGGAAAATAAATTGCTAAGTCTATCGTAAAGCTGATATGTGCCTGTATAAGGCTAAATCGCACCTGACTAAAGAGTCAGAGAAGGAGATCTCTAGTGTATGGCTAGGATATTTGTGCCTATTGTAAGGCTAATTTGATTGGATAGCTCTATATATAGAATATGGTTGAGGAGCTGATATATGGAGAACTAGGCTGATAAGTCGATCTGCAGAATTTGAACCGTAGCTAAAAGATTCGATATGGATAACTCGACTAAGAAGCCAATCTAGAGAATCCGAACCTCAGCTGAGAAGCCAATATGAATAACCCAACTAAGAAGCCAATATCGAGAATCCAAACCCAGCTAAGAAGTTGATATGGATAACCCGACTGAGAAGTTGATATGGAGAATTCGATCCCAACTAAGAAGTTGATATGGAGAACTGAGATCATGGGGCTATATGTGTGCTTAACGCCGATTGGGGTGATGTTGAGTCTTGAAAAGGATGTCAACTGATGGATGTCACTGGTCCAACACTAGGGGATAATATAATAAAAAACCAGAATAATATAATAACTCGATCTTAGCTATGTCCAAGTTGAGAGAGGTTGAGCCCTGAAGAGGACATCAGCTAATGGATGCTGCTGGTCTGAGGCCAAGGGATATTGTAATAGAAGATCAAAATAATATAATAGCTCAATCCTAGCTATGTAGAGTCAGGAGAGGTTGAACCCCGAAGAGAACCTTAGCTAGCTCTTGGCTGAGGGGAGGTTAAACTCTCAAAAGGACAATACTAGCTCTCGGCTGAGGGGAGGCTGAGTCCTAAAGAGGACCTTCACTAGCTCCTGGCTGAGAGGAGCCTGAGCCCTGAAGAGGACGTTCATTAACTCCTAGCTAAGGGAAGGTTGAGCCTTTGAAAGGGCAATACTAGCTCCCGGTTGAGAGGAGGTTGAGCCCTGAAGAGGACCTTCACTAGCTCTCGGCTGAGCCATGAAAAAGACCTTAATTAGCTCCTGCCTGAGGAGAGGCTGAGCCATAAAGAGGACCTTTACTAGCTCCCAGCTAAGGGGAGGTTGATGTTAGGGTAGATTTGTAGTTACCCCGGGGGGGGGGGGGGTTAC
>JBBMJZ010382014.1:0-33175 GCA_037833815.1 Zingiber zerumbet
TTGGCATCTTAGGGCTTTTTTAAGGTGTTGAGACACTTTGAAAATGAAATTGTGATTTTTACTCTTGAAGAGTAAATGTGCCAATTAAAATATTTGAGCAATTAGGCTTAATTAAATTGACGCAACTATGATAGAGGGTTAAATGTGCCAAGTTGGGATTTTAGCATATTTAACAAAAAAAGGGGGTTTTAGGTAAAATTAGGCTTAACTTAGTAAAATTGGATTAAGGATAAAACTTAGATAAAAATCTAGGTATTCTTATTTATGTTAAATTATTATGCTTTATTTGCCCTATCACATTTTATGCTATCATGATATCATATTTGATATTTATATTTTATTATGAAAAATGTCATGATATTTTTGATACATCTCATACATGCATCATTCCATTTATGATACATTTAGATTGTATTTTTGGAAAGTATGCATGTGATGTATGTTATGATCATTTTCATACATTATTTTAATTTTTTATGATTAAAGACAATGACATCAATTATTAAATGACATCCTAAGTGGATGATCAAAATTTAACATGTCTAGTTAGAAATGCATGATCTCTTAGATTAGGGAAAACCAATATCTACATCTTATAAGAACTATAAGTTGGCTTGTATATATTTTAATACATACAGATACAAGTAAGATACTCGGAGAATGAATAAAACTCAAGATGTTATTTTAGTGTATCTATTTGAGTTTTAGTTTCATTAAAATAAATAGATTATGTGTTATCCAATCATAGGGAAAACAAGTGTACAAGTTATGTGCATATAGCTCAAAGATCATGGTTGAAAATTTAGTTTTAAAAATTATTTTAAAAAACCTTTGTGAAGTCTATATTTTAATAGGAATCACTATTGATTATTTGGATACAAAGTAGAGTGAATATTGAAGTTTTTCAATGGTTTTTTATTTTGTGTCAATATTTTAAAATATGCTATATTTTCTTAGAAAACTATTTGTCCATGATAGTACATGATATAAGTAATCTCTACCTAAAGTTTCATGATTTTTAAAATTTTTATAGAATTATTTATGTATTTATGAAATTTGGTCTGAAATCGAGATCAAAAATTCAATTATGGTAATCAATTGGATCAATCAATTACCACACCTTGATCAATTAGGGTAATCAATTGGAATGAATTTTCACAAGCACAAAGGCTTGCAGAATCAATTAAGTGATCGATTAAGATGTACTAATTGATTAGGTCAATTGATTAGTACTGTAGTAATCGATTGAAACCCAACTTTAATAGATTCAGAGAGGCTGTAATCGATTGGTAGCTAAAATCAATAGATTAAGAATGCTGATTTTAGCTAAAATAGTTTGATTTCAGTCCATTAAGCCTCATTTAGTTGAGTTAATCATCCTTAACTTTGTAAAGTACTTTGATAAATATTTAAGGGTAATTTTCTTGATAAAAAAAAAAGTTAAATTGGATTAATTTGGAGTTTAGGAGGTTTAATTTTAAAATTAAATTTTGAGTCTCAAAACTTCAATTTTGGACTTTTTAAAGGATTAGAAATTCTAAATCATTGTCAGTGCAATGATAAAAATTTGAAGCATGTTTTGAGAGGGGGAATATCCTTAAAAACGTGATTTGAGAATTTAGAACTAATGTTCTTACAAGAGCATTGGATGATGGATGCTCAAGGATAAACATTGAGGATAATGAAGGGTATAAGATTTTCATTGTGATGTTATGAACAATAAGTTGGATTGCGAACAACAAGTGGGATAAATCTTAGGAGAAGATTTTTAATGTGTGTCAAAGGGGGAGAATACAGAGTTAAAGTTAGGAAATTCTCCATATTCAAAGGGGGAGAATGTGAAACCCTCATGTTAAGGGGGAGAATGTAGGAAACCCTCATTCATGTTTTGGCATGAAGAAGAAGAAGTTGAGGCTATTGAGTGAGTCTAACTTAAACATGTTGTCAAACATCAAAAAGGTAGAGATTGTTGATACAATTATCCCTGGGTCAAAGTTAACCAATTTAGCTCAAACTAGAGTTTTAATATTTGACAATATATAGAAATTGCATGTGCAATTGTCCATTTGGAATAATGTTGGTACAAATCTCCTATGGTCAAAGATTGACCAATTTGAAGTAACAGAGTAGGTCAAGTAGTTCAAGGTTAACCAAATACTTGACTGAGAAAGTCCGGAGGTTAGGCAAGGGAAAGACTAAGGGGATGATTAGTAGAAGAAGAAAAACTAAGTGGATAAATGTTGACCAAACACTTGGTGTGAAAAGTCTTGGTGAGTGAAGCTAGGCAGTTGGAAAGTCCTAATGAGTGAAGCTAGACAGTGAGGAAACCCTGGTGAGTAAAGTCAGGTGGAAAAATCGATTGGGATGACTTACCAATCAATTAGGATTCAAAAAAGAGTCGTTCTGTATGTATTGGATGGTCGGATTATGTGACAATCGATTAGGAAAAAGCCTAATTGATTAGAGGCATCGAGTTAACCCTAGAAAAGGGTTTTTCGTGATCGTTCTCGAAACATCTCTTGCTCACAGTTTCTCAACCACGCATGACAAGTTCTTGGAGACTTAGAGTGAAGTGCTGGTGCATTTCTAAATTGTTCAAGAGATGGTTTCCGGCAAGAAGAGAGCAAGCTAGAGTTTCATTGTTGTAATCTTGTAAGATTTCATTTGCTAACAATGCAGAACAAGCTCCAGCAACAGATGGAGGTGCAGAGGCACTTGCAGCTCCGAATCGAAGAACAAGGAAAGTACTTATCCGATATCTCAATCTATAAGGATACAGTGTGCATATAATAGACAAGAACTTGATCTCAATCTACTAGGAACTCAGTGCCGAGCAAGGTAAATGAACCATTTGCTGTTGATTGAGAGTTGACGAGGAATAATGACTATGCACTCTGCTAGTTATTGCTCTGTTTTAACGTATTTTACTATGCAATTTTCTGAAACATTCAGTGGAGCAGATGCGAGAAGCAGCGAAGCAGCAAAGCGTGCAGAGGAAACAAGGAACCTCGGTTTCCTCTCCTCTGAGGTGACCTGCGCAAGAGCAGATTGAAGAAGGCACACCTTCCTCTCAAGAACCACGCGAAAAGGAATAACTTACTTCGATCATAACACACATCCAAAGAAGGTACTCCTCTCTATCCGTGTATATATATGATTTCATCCGCCAGTCGAATCATTCGAAGGTAAAAAAGAAAGCCCGATGGAGAGATCGCCGTCTTCCGTCCCCGAACAGCGCCTCTTCGTGGATTTTGTTCCTTTAGATCGAGTGGTTTCATCAAATGAATCAGAGTTCTTTGTTGTTGAACTCCCAGGCAATGCATGCATTATACCCCTTTCATCTGTTCTTCGAGTACGCACTTTGTCATCTTTCGATCTCCTTAATTCTATGCGCAGGTTTTAGGAATGAGAATATAAGTATCCGCATCAACGACTTCGGCAACCTGAAGATCACCGGAGAACGCCCACTGGTCGGAAACCGATGGAGCCGCTTCGTCAAGGAGTTCCAAGTGCCGGATCACTGTAACGCCAGCGAGATCAAGGCCACGCTTGTGAACGGCCTCCTCCAGATCGAACTTCCGAAATTTGCCACCCAATGTGACACCGCAAGACCGGAAGCTTCGCCGGAGAGAGATGATGGCCGGGAAAGTGGTCTGCGACAGAGGACCAAGTCGAGAACGACGGAGCCCGTTGGCAGCATCGGTCAGCCATTAATGGAAGACAAGCAGAAGACAGAAGAGAAGCACGAAGAAACGGCAGAAACGGGAAAGAAATTGCAATGTGAATTCCGCAGCCGCAGAAGGATCACGATCATTGGAATTCTGGTCATCGCGGCCTTGGTGGGAACGGGAATCTATGTGTGTATTATAAACCGATCGAGAGAATGAAAAATTAAAATTAAATTACTTGTATCGAATGTAATTTGATTAAACAGAAAGGACATCAAGAATAAGCTAAGAAGGTAATTGTGTTCTTGTTAAATTTACGAGACCTAATAAATTTGTAATGCCTTAGAACTCTTCGATAGAAAACAAAAGAAAAGAAGAATTCAAGAGAAATATCGTCAAGATCTCTTGCCCCTGTTCCACGGCATCGTTCGACATTGTTTTTACGTTATATATGTGTTGTCACTTTTTAATTAAGCTCTAATTAGAACCCAATTAGATTAAATCTTCAATCTAATCAAAATTCACCCCTTTGTTTTTATCCTAGCGACTTTCCAGTTCAGAGTGAGATCCAGGAGTTTGAATTTTATGAGAGCAGATCTCTTTGTCTAGGAAATAGACCCCACCGAATTGCGATCAGATTCTAGTAGCGATTCAATCGCAATTGATTGTAATTCCTCTCTAGGTTAATCGTCCTCTCAGATTATAGTTTAGATCGGATCGAATGGCCGAAGGCCACCCGAATGCCGCCGGTGGTGGACAAGTGACTAGGTTGTTGGTCACCTAGTGGGGGCGGCCTTCGGACAGCCTTCGGTCATCCACCTCGACTTAAACTATAATCTAGGGGAGACGATGAACCCAAAGAAAAATCACAATCAATTACGATCGGATCATGACCGTTATAATTTCTTTTATTATTGTAGTAAATTATAGTAAAAGGTTATACTGAATTGAGTCTGTTATTTAATTGATACTATAAGAATTCACCTTTCATTGTTTGGGTTCATGCACCATTCTCATATAGGCGCATGTTCATGCCCTTGTTCGACCCCACGGGTCATCCGAGTTCGTATGTGGTGGGATACTTACCACATGATGTCGTGGGGTTGAAACTCGGGGCAGCCGGAGCGTAAATCCCGAGTCTCTGTGCAACTCACCCCACCTGCCACATACTCGCTCAGATGCTATGATTTACCTCCCTCGTGATGGCCTTGGGTCAGGTGCAACGGGGGCGCTGGGGGTGTGCGATTTCGCCTTTTGCCACATGTTCATGCCCTTGTTCGTCCCCTCGAGAGGATCTAGTGGCCTGTTAGCGACTTAGCGTATGAGGTGTTACCACCATGAGGTCTAGGGTTTAAATTTTGACAAAACCGAGATAAAATACCTTCCTTACATACTAGTCACTATTCCAAAGACTAGTAGTCAGGACGGATTAGTGGAAATACTGGGGGCAAATATATTCATCTTTACCACCATGTTCATGCCCTTGTTCGACCAAAGGAAAGTAAATGCTTGATAAATTATCTCAGCTTCTTGCCTTTGCACTGTAACCGGGGAACTGTCAATTTTTTTATTATTATTTTTTATTTATGCTAGAGACTTGATCTTCTTGCTATTTTCATTTCACGAGTTTGATGGGGATGAAACTTACACAGAAAATATGTATCCAAACACGTTAAGGGAACTTTATTCCTACAGTAAAGTGAACACCAGCTAAGGTACTTCCCCACATGGAAGTTTCAGGTGACCTAAAGCACTTGAAAATCAACCAAAAGGGAATATATCTTCCTTCTCCCAAGCAATGCCCTTCATTAATTCCATGCACGCACCCTTATCAACAGGCTTCGGCTTTCAAATATCAACAACCTCCAAGAGCTCGATCGCCAAAGTTACGTACACAAATGGAAGCCAAATCATCTCTGCGTACTTTCACCCAGTGCTTTCCTCCCTGCGAATGGATTAAATTGGGAGAGCTCGACGCGCTGCTCGTCGACGTCTCAGGCAATTATATTACTACTGTTCTCCATGCATCGTCTCTTCTTTTTGATCCATGAACTTTTTTTCGACACTTCTCCAATGCAGGTCTGGGATTCAAGAAGGAAGACCTCAAGGTTCAAGCTGACACATCAGGGAAGCTGACTGTGAGCGGAGAGTGCGCTGTAGAAGGCAATCGATGGCGTCGGTTCCTGAAGACCTTCCAACTTCCCAAGGATTGTAACGTGAGAGTGATCGAGGCCAACCTGGACAAGGAGACTCTCTACGTGATTCTGCCGAAACCTGCAGATAAAATGGTGAAAGAGAGAGGAGGTGGAGGCGTTTTGAGGGATCCGAGGAAGCGTAAGACGTTGATTCTTAGCACGGTTCTGGTCACCGTGCTCGTAGCAGGGCTGGGAACTTACATTGCCTCCAAGTTATTGTGATAAAAATTGCATATTTGTGTCCCTGTTCATGAATTGAATCTCTGAATTGCTTGTGACGAAACGAATATTAATCTTCTGTGTCAATGTTAAATTCCTCATCATTCATCCATCGAATACGGTTGAATTAAATCATATTGAGTACATCGAAACAGTGGGTGGATGAAGGGAAAATAAGGACGGCAGGTGAGCTTGCGGTATCAATTTTGGGCTGTCAATGGAGATTTATATGTCCTACTGATGATCTTTTTTTAAATCTTTTCAAAATGAGATTTAATTGAATCCTAATAATCTTTTCCTTAAATAAAAGATCACTATTACTTTCATAGTTTAGGTCTTCTACGAATATCTTGTCACTTTTGACCTGCTTCAAGCCTCTTCGTTAGCATCCGGTCATCCTGACCTGTTTCGGATCTCCCCGCAAGTATTCGTGTCCGGTCATTCTTGACCTGCTTTGGGCCTCCTCGCAAGCATTCAGTGATCCGGACTAGCTTCGGGCCTCCCCATAAGTATGTGTGTTCATTTGGTTTGGTTCAGATTATTTGGATTATTCAGTTCGGGTTATTTAAATTTTATAATTTTCTAAATCCAACTAAGAACCAACTAAATTAACTATAAACCAAATCAAATTAGCCGAAACTAATTCAGATTATTCAGTTCGGTTACCAATCAACTCAATTTTCTTTTCATTTCAAATTTCCAACCTTTTTCGAATAAATAAACTCTAAATAATTTATATTTACAAATAAATAAGCTCCAAATTTTATAATATAATTTTATTCAATATAAAAAAAACTTACATTCCAAAATTATACTAAAAAAATTATAAAATATATATTAATTCTTTATTCGGATTTCAAGCGGGTTATTCAGATGGGGAGCTAAATCTAAAACCAAACCATTAACTCAATTAACATTTTATGTCACCGACCTGAATTTCATTTAACCAAACTAAATAATCCGAATATTATTTAGATCAGACGAGTTAATGGATTGATCGAACCGGCCTCCCCATGAACACTTGGTCGTTCTGACCTGCTCTAGGGCCTCCTCGTAAGTATTCGGTCAACTTGACGTGTTACGGACTTACCCTTAACTTCGTTCAAGGCCACCCCACATGACATTTGGTCTTGACCATGACTCTGATAGTATTTGTTGGGACTGAAAGATGTATGATATCTTCATTGGTATGAGCAAATTTATTAGAGTTTATGCCCAAAGTGGATAATATCATGTCATTGGGGAGATATGTGAATATCCTTTGGGCATAACAAATGATATTAGAGTCATGGTCCAGAACAAATGTCATATGGAGTGACCTTGAACGAAGTTGAGGGTAAGCCTAAAGCAGGTCAGGATGACCGAATACTTGTGGGGAGATCCGGAGCAGGTCAGGGTGATCGAATATTCGCAGAGAGGCTCGGAGCAGGCTCAGGGGTAACCGAATGCTTGTAAGGAGACTCGAGATAGATCAGAGTCATAGATACTTTTGGGAAAACTCAGAGCAAGTTAAGAGTGACCGAACATAGATGCTCGCAGGGAGGCCTATAATAGATTAGGGGTGATCGAATGCTCATAGAGAAACTCGGACTATGAATATAATAGTGATCCATTATTTGAATGGAAGGATTATTGAAATTCAATCCAAATCTCACTAGAATGATTTGGAGCAGATAATGAATTTAAAAGAATATAAAATATCTATATAAAATTTTTTTAATAGGGCCCAAAAGCAATCTAGTCTAAGTGACAATATCATGTCGATATTGAATATCCTTCGATCCCAATAGCTAGCAGCCTGGGTGGCGGTGATTCCCGCCGCGGCCTGGCCGCCGCGAGTTCTGAGCTCCGTGGCTGTGATTTCATTGGAGGAGTTAGTTATCGATTTTTTTACTCATTATTATTTATATTTTATTAATATATATAAAAAAATTGGGACCCAAAATCGAGTCCGTCCGGTCCGAAACTACGTTTTGGGGCTATAGGGACCCTCGCCGGAACCGCTAAACCCTAACTGGGGGACACCTCCTGCCTTTTCCTTTGTGCCAATTTTCCGACATCGGGGTTCCGTCGGTGCTAAGGTTGGTCGCCATGACCCCATGAAATAATGTATAGCGGAATAGGGTATGGTGTCGGTTTGCTTCTGAGGCGTGAGCGGTGTGGAGCAACACTACTGAATCTCAAGTTCGGAGCTTTATCTTTCCTCTTTCGGCACTCGATCTGTGCGAGTGCTGGAGATGTTACTTCTAAATGCTGTATTCGGTGGGAGAGGGGTTTCTGCGGCTATGTAGTGGAGCAGTTCTCTGACGACGAATATGAGTGCGAATTCGATAACCAACAGGTAAGAATTGCAGTGAATGAGGAAGCTTTGGATGATTTCGGCTAATTTACTTGCTTTAAGTATTGGTAAAATTGAAAACTTTGCCTACTTGATGCCATTTTCTGATGGAATCTAGGGTGTATAACATATCGAGGCAGTTAAATTTCGACTTGTTTAATTGAACTAGTACTGGAGACTTGAATAGAAAATAATAATAAAAAAGAAGAAGACATTTTTCTATTGAAAATCTGTTCAGTTTTGATATAGTTTCTAAGAAACTACAATTATCTACAGCGTTCTTCTTCAGTGGCTAACATTGATGAATGGAGATGGAAACTTAGTTTGCTTTTACGTAACCCAGAAGAGCAAGAGATTGTTTCCAGAGACAAAAGAGATCGGCGAGATTATGAACAAATATCCAATGTTGCAAAAATATTGGGTCTTTACAGGTTAGAAATGTTATTCATGACATTTTCCCTAGTATTCTTTGTATGTTGACAAAACAATGACACATCGCTACGTTGTTGCTAATGCGTGCCTTTTCATTTACACAGTGAACTATATGGAAAGGTAGTGGTTGCCAGCAAGGTCCCTCTACCTAATTATAGACCTGATCTTGATGATAAGCGACCACAAAGAGAAGTAGGTGCTGTAGCATTGCTTAGAAACAGATTTTCTTGTGTCTGAACTATCTAACTCACTGTTCTCAAACAATAATTGTTCTTGTAATGCAGGTGGTCATTCCTCTTAGCTTGCAGAGGAGGGTTGAGGGCCTCCTGCAAGACCATGCTGATAAGATATTGTTAACATCTAACAAGGTCAACAGTGAGTTGGAAAACAACTCTTCCAGCAAAGTGGTGGAGGATGATGAATTATATGAAAGACAAGAATCTTTGGTTGACGGGTCGGTTATGGAAAAGATTCTACAGAGAAAGAGTAACCGAATGAGAAACATGCAGATAACTTGGCAGGTTGATCATTTCCTCTTAGCATGTCTTCCATATAAAATTGTTTCTTTATCTTAGAAGAAGATATTTTCTGCCACCATTGTATTTATCTTGTGTTTTTTTCAGAACATTCTTGTCCAGTGCAGAGGGTGTGATCATGATTTACAATGTTGAGCCGGTCGACATTGGTGGAATTTATTGTATTGTCTGCACACACAAAACATTCTCGATACAGCAATAGGTGAACGTCGTGTATGGCTTTCTGCAGTGTTGGCAAGATTGCGAGCATCCTACAACCTTGTCGATGATCGCTTACATATTTTGACTTTTGCAAGGCTCCTTTGTGTTCTGACTTTGCACTCAAGAGGATCACACAAGTGTTATCAAGGTTGCACAATGTCGAGCAAGGGTTTGGCAAGATCTCATGAGCTTCTTCTCTTCCTTAGAATACTGAAATCTCTTGTTTGTCTTCTGAAATGGAGAAGATAATCTCTTTCTCCTCTCCTTCCCCTTTTGCCTCTCTTCCTTTTCCTCCTCAATGCCGTTCACACGGGATCTTGGCAAGCTCCACTACAACATGAAACTGGCTCGGGGATTGAGACACTAACTTAAAATGAGATTTCAAACCATGGGTATAATAACTATTCTCAAGCATGATTAGATATTTACTTCTTTAGGAGTCTATAACACTAATTGTTTCACTTGAAATAGAAGTATAGTTAGTCTTCTTTTGAGCTGTGTCAAGTTTTTAAAAAGCGTATGCAAGCATAGTTAAAAGTCCTATTCCGTTATGGTTGGATTCATTCCACCTGCTAATGTCACGTAGAATAGAAGACACTCACAAACTCCTTTGCACACATGACGCATGTCCCCTCCTCCCCCTTCTGCTCCACATAATGGCACACACACGAGAGCTCTTCTCCTTCCGCCCTTCTCCATGTGAGCACCTTTTAGACCTCTATTGTTGCACAATAATCATCAACATTGCATCTTTGTCTTGTGGAATCGCCATCTTGTGTGCACCTTCGGCATCACATCATTATCTCATGGAGTGTTGGCTCCTCCTCCCTTGGTGTTAGCTCTTCCTTTGCAGTTGCATTGACACCCAAGCTACCTTTTAGACTTCTTGAAATCAAGTTGAAACTGACATATAAGCACTGTCTCAACTCTTTTTCCTCTTCTACTCCTCTTCTTCCTCTTCCGTTGACACCAACACTGACATTCTTCCTTGGTTCCTCCTTTCCTTCCCTTTTCTTCTCCTTTAGCACACATCTTGCACAAATACAACAATGAACGCACCATCTTGAGCTGACTAGGGACCAACACCATGGCTCTGGTCGGGATTTCAATCCTTGTATGCATGTAGCTGAGCAACTGCATAACATATATACAATATGATACATATTCAACTGCACATGCAGTCCACTTTTTTTTTTTTTTTTAATATATCATTAGTTATTGAAGAAGGGGAGCCTTGGCACAATTGTAAAGTTACTGCCATGTGACCTTGAGGTCATGGGTTCGAGTCGCGGAAACAACTTCTTGCATTTTGCAAGGTAAGGTTGCCTACAATAGATGGGACTTGCATTGGCGGAAGCTTCGTGCACCAGGCTGTCCTTATTTTTAATATCATTAGTTATTGAAAATAATGTATAAATCCTGTGCTGAGTTTGGATCTGCTGTATATACATCCAGTCAACCAACTTAAACAATCAATATAGACAAAATTTACAGCTATCGTTAGTAATTGAATTAAGCATTCTAACAAATCCATAATCTCATAAAAATATTTCTTGTATACATCTAAGTGATACATAAAAGCAACAAACATCAGATAACACTGCAAGTCAACCAATTGTTAGAAAAGTTACACGTTGATTTAAGAATTATGTATGAATTGTTTCTTATTTAGCAAAATTGTTTTAACCTAATTAAAATGGTTTATTTTGTTGATCTTATGTAACCATAAGTGGATATCATGCAGGCCCTCATTGAATATGCTGAAATTTTATCGGACTTCTAAATTTTCATTGCTGATAAAAATGATTCCATTTTGTGGTAGTTTATCTGACTTTATTGTAGCTAAAACTGTATCCATTTCTTAAAACTAAAGTTTCCATATATTGTGGATAGAAAAACAATTGGTTTATATTGGGCATGAATTTTCATCTACAGAAACTTAAATCTCATTCATTTAATTTATTGCATTATGTATAGAAATTAGTTTTACGTGCATCAGAGAAATGATTTGATGACCAATTTTTGACAGGAATCACCGGAAGGTGTAAAGATGCTGAATTTTAGAAAATCTCTTCCATCATTCAAGGAGAAGGACAGATTACTGGCTGCTATTGCCCACAACCAGGTTTGAATTTTTGGTTAATGTGCATGATAGAAACTTTTCCCATCTAAATGTTCTGCAGTTTAACTTGTTTCATTTTCTCATGTTTGGGTTTTGTGAATAAAAGGAAAACTTTGTAGTGCTAAAAAACTGTGTGGATTCTGTGTGGGTTCTGTGAATAACAGGAAAACTTTGAAAAAGATGTTCGTTGCGTTTAGTTGGTTTGCAATGGCTTCTTGCTTCAAGTAGCAATTGCATGCACAGACAAACATTGCCAAATCAAATGACAGTTATCACTATGTTTTATGATAGCCCATAATTGTAATTGCTATTTGCTGGAACATTTCTCTTAATGACTATCATGTCATTCTATTTTAATTTTGTAAAGCAAAAAATAGAATTATTTCTTTATAGACCATTAAGATATTTCATATTTGACACATTTTTTAATCACTTTTTATAGCGTAAATTGATGTCACAAAAGCATATAAAACAATTGATGCCAACAATCTAAAAAAAACAGATAGAAGAATAATGGAGGTCAAATAGTGCACCGCCAAAAAGAAAAGTGGAGAAATCCAACTTGAAATTTGAAATCAATTTCCCTCTTCTTCCTATGAATACTAGTTTATCTTGAGAGAGGGAGATTGGCTTTATTTATAGTACAAGGTCTTAGAACAAAGTAGTTTTTCTACTAGTTAAACATTAAATTGTATTAAGTACCATGTATTAAATTAATTTAAATTTCAAATTAACTAAAAATAAAAATATTTTAATCATTTAGGCTCCAAAATTTGAACTTGATTATAAAATTCGAAATAAATTAGAAATATAAACATTTAACCATTTAGACTCCAAATTTTGAATTTAAATTTAATTAAATACAGAAAGCTTAATAATCATGAGACTCCAACATTTGAATTTTAAACATAAAACTCAGATTTAACTAAAACTGGAAGATATTTTTGAGCATTGGATTTCAAAATTTCAAATAGAGAGTTAAAATTTTCAACACAAACATATAATATGATTCATCAGTATGTCTATCTGTCTATCTTTTATTTTATCACTCAATGCACTTATGCTACCTCTCAATTATTATCCATAAGTTTGTTGACAAGTGAATTTTTGAAGAATAAGGTGTGTGTACTCATCATTTGGTGTTTATCTATCAGGTGATGGTAATTTCTGGGGAAACTGGTTGTGGTAAAACAACTCAACTTCCTCAATATGTTCTAGAGTCTGAGATAGAATCTGGCCGTGGAGCATTTTGCAATATCATCTGCACTCAGCCACGAAGGATATCTGCTATGGCTGTTGCAGAAAGAGTTTCAACTGAAAGAGGGGAGAATCTTGGTGAGACAGTAAGTCTTTCTCCATACTTCCCTGGTTTGCTTTGGCAAGAGATATTTAATGATTATTGTGCTTATTTTGAAAATTCCTTTACAAGCTTTGTTCTAGACATTAGTTTTTGTGATAGGTTGGTTACAAAGTTCGATTAGAGGGGATCAAAGGAAAAAATACACATCTACTTTTTTGTACCAGTGGTATTTTGCTAAGAAGATTGCTGGGGGACCGAAATTTGAATGGTGTAACTCATGTTTTTGTTGATGAAATTCATGAACGAGGCATGAATGAAGGTGTGTTTTCCACATTATACAAATGCAAAGTCTTTTGTCTTTTGTACAAGCTATTTCAGTTGTTTGTTGCAAGATTGCATGTACTTATTTGACATGTGCAGATTTTTTGTTGATCGTGTTAAAGGACCTTCTTCGACGTCGTCGTGACTTGAGGTTGATTTTGATGAGCGCAACTCTAAATGCTGAATTATTTTCAAGTTACTTTGGTGGGGCACCAACAATCCACATTCCTGTAAGCTGTGTTGTGTTAATCTTTGATTTTTGAATGTCCATCATTCTCTTTATCTCCTTGAAGAATTGCAAAATACTCATACTGCTGAAACTTTCTCCCTTACTCTGAATTGTGATTCATTCTGAGGCTATGATTTAAGAGAACTGTTGTGAAGTGAAGATGGAAAATATTGCATACTCAACTTTCAGCACTATAAAATTAAGTAGATTCTTTATGGCATTTTATATAGAATTGTTTTCATTAGTATTCCATAAGTGTACTAAATATTAGCAAGAAACTGAGTTTAATTGTTTTATTTTTGTTGAAAAACTTTAGGAAGTGTATCAGAAAATGTGCACAGTAGTTTCTGCAATTTGTACTTTTCAATTTGTGAATCGAAAATTGCCCAGCATTTAGTATTTATAAACCTATCCTTTTCTAAATGCAAATATTTTCTTTTTTTTTTTTAAGGATGTTGCCAATTATTTTCTACTTCATAAGTTCATCAGCTGTGGATAAATACTTATATCAAAACATACTTCTCCTGACATTTTCAAGGAACATCATGTTTGCTTTGTGTCTTTTAAAACCAAATTCTGCTTAGGGCTTCACCTATCCTGTAAGGGCACACTTTCTTGAAGATATTCTTGAGAAGACTGGATACAAGCTGACTTCTTTCAACCAAATTGATGACTATGGCCAAGAAAAATTGTGGAAGACGCAGAGGCAGCTAATGCCGCGGAAAAGGAAAAATCAGATTACTTCTCTTGTCGAGGTACTACACTACTTCTGTTTGCAAATCTTAAGCAAATGCAGTTCTTACTCTTACGTGTTGCTACATTCTGTTTGCAGGATGCTCTTAAAAATTCAAATTTTGAGGACTACAGTTCTAGAGCACGTGATTCTTTGGCCTCCTGGACACCAGATTGTATAGGTTTTAACCTTATCGAGGCTGTTCTATGTTATATATGCCGGAAGGAGCAGCCAGGTGCCGTGCTTGTGTTTATGACTGGCTGGGACGACATTAGTTGCTTGAGGGATCAGCTAAGGGCTCATCCTCTTTTAGGAGATCCAAACAGAGTGTTGGTAATTGCATGTCATGGTTCAATGGCAACTTCTGAACAGGTGATTTTTGTGATCATGATTTTGTCTGTTTCTTAATTTATTTTTTTTTTCTGTTTTGCTTCTTGTAAAATGTACATATTATTTCCATTATGTCTTATCTGAGTAATTGTTCGCTTCATTGTCAAGGTGTTAAGAATGTAAATGCATTGTGTGTAGACGCAGTTCTTGCTGAACAAACTTTCATAGATCAATCACAATTGACATGGTATTGGAAAAGAGTTCTTGTGTTTGGATTGTGCTATGTTAGTAATAGATCTATTAAGTTGAGTTAGTCAACATGTTGGGCTTGGCCCAGTTCGCTCGGGCCCATCAACTTGTACTGGAGGAGAGTATTAAGATTATACATGTATAGTCTTCTAAGTTGTCCATGGTCAGTCAGTTGAATTCAACACCAATAATTTTACCATATATGAGATTTTTTTTATATTTTTGTCTTTAAAATGAACATTACTGCAACTTAATTTCTGTTTCTGCATTTTTCTGTGTGTGTTCATGCAAGGTGTGTATATATTGTCTTGATAGTGTCGCAACTATTGGGTCAGAATTGGGTTGGAAATGAGAAATTGAGATAATTGTATGATAAGCTATCCAGCTTAAGTCAATTCTCTCATGTTTTTTTTTTAAACTTTTTATGAACTCTCTGCACATAGGCCTTCACTTATAATTCTGCCCAATATTCTTTCAAATGTGAAGCAAGCTAGAAAAGTAATTGTGAATGAAAGAAGACTTGCAGGAATGTCTTGGTTGGATTGAATTATCTCAG
This sequence comes from Zingiber zerumbet, assembly GCA_037833815.1. Lineage (NCBI taxonomy): Eukaryota > Viridiplantae > Streptophyta > Magnoliopsida > Zingiberales > Zingiberaceae > Zingiber > Zingiber zerumbet. The sequence goes on from JBBMJZ010382014.1 coordinate 15,430, forward strand.
GGAGTCTTAATGACACCCTTATTGAAGTTTACCAGGAAAGCCTTATATGCTTCTATTGGCCGCCTGATGTAACATAGTTTTCCAATAGAAAACTAGGAGATCATATTTGACCCTTTGTCTAGAATTGACTGATCAATTAGTTACATGTTTGCAATTCCTTTCCTCTTAATTGGTTTTATTAAATTAAGAGAATATTCCCATCTCATTTTGATGCTTCATTTCTCTTCTAACATCTTATTCTTTATTGATATTTCTAGAAACTCATTTTTGAAAAGCCTCCACCAAATGTGCGAAAGGTAGTCCTGGCTACAAACATGGCAGAAGCAAGTATTACTATAAATGATATCGTCTTTGTTGTAGACTGTGGCAAAGCAAAGGAGACTACATATGATGCTTTGAACAATACACCTTGCTTGCTGCCATCCTGGATTTCTAAAGCTTCTGCCCATCAAGTGAGATACTTTCCTTCAACATTTATCATTTTATGCCTCTTGGATATGTTTTATTTAATGTTTTTAAAGTTTTGATTATGTTTGTATTAATTTCCAATTTATTCTTGAATGAATTAAATTATTTATTGATCAGCAAATTTGAATTTTGAATGATAGCATATAATGTTCCACTTGAACCTGGATTTCCATGTTTATGCCCATCAAACAAGATGCCCCATTTCAAGATTTGTCATTTTACATCTCTTATCTCTTTTTTATTTTTTTTTTCAGTGGGTTAGATTTGTCACTAGCTGTCCCCGCCTAGTGTGATAAGGCGTGGTTGTTATTGGCTAGATTTGATGTTTCCCATCTTGATCTTGAATTCATTAAAAATGCTTATCAGGAACATTTGAATTTTAAAATGACAGCATAGAATATACCACTTGGACTTGGTTTTTAAACCTCCCACCTATATTAGCTGTCATTTAATTTGTGAGACATTTAAATTGTCACTTGTATTGTGTTCTGGTCGCTCTAATATGTTCTTTCCTTTCAGAGAAGAGGTAGGGCTGGACGCGTGCAACCAGGAGAGTGCTATCATCTCTATCCTAGATGTGTATATGATGCCTTTGCAGAATATCAACTTCCCGAGCTGCTGCGAACTCCATTGAATTCATTATGTTTGCAAATAAAAAGCTTGCAAGTTGGTAGCATAGGAGAGTTTTTGTCAGCTTCTTTGCAGCCCCCAGAATCTCTCTCTGTAAGTATTGCAATTTGCAACTTAGTTACTGAAACTAAACAGGTGAAACCTGCATTTTAGCTGGAAGCCTTTCTTTTCCTTTCATTATTCTTCTGAAGTTATTTGCAAATACTAGTTCAAAAAATTAAAACTCTCACTTGCAAAATCTACTACATTTGATTAGTTTTTAAATGCTGAGATTCAGAAAAATTAGTGTGCAATCATATTAATTATATTATTTTTGAAGATCACTGAACTATACTTAAGGCCTGTCCTCCACAAATTTCAAACTTAGAAGCCTGCTATGTTTGATCGCCCAACTGAATTGTCAGCTTCATTTTGCTTTTATCTAGATCATATACATGGTCCCCAAATCCTGTGCACATTGAGTGTTCATTTAGAGTAATAGAGTCCTGCATGAACCAAAAGTACAGAGACTACATGGCACTCTGTGATGATTTCCCCCGTTTTGCTTTTTTAAAATATAATCTTATTGGAGATGTGTATTTTTTGTGCTCTGACAAATCATGAATGGTTTTACTCGCTTCTGCAAAGTTTCATGGTTCTGAGTTCAGGCATGGCTTTTACCAAGATAATCTGTACTCTGTACCATGATGAAAGTGGAGCAATGTTATCCTTTTTTTTTCTTTTTGTTTTGTCTATTTTCAGAAGGTTTGAACAATGTTTGTACTTAGTGTCATGTCTCGATCTGGTGGCTAATGCTCTTGCTTTCCTATGTAAGACTATGGTTCCTTCTAGGTCAGTACAGAAGTGAGTTAAAATTCTGGATTAATACAGGTCCAAAATGCTGTTGAATTCCTGAAGAAGATTGGAGCTCTAGATGGGCAAGAGAATCTTACAAATCTTGGTATGAAGTAAAATGACATTATCTTGAGATTCTTTGGATTCCAAATCTCTTGAAATTCAGTTTTTCATTTTTGTATCATGTAGGCCGATATCTATCAATGCTTCCAGTTGATCCGAAGCTAGGAAAGATGCTTATTATGGGTGCCATTTTTCGGTGTGTTGACCCAGTTCTTACAGTAGTATCTGGTCTAAGTGTTAGAGACCCTTTCTTATTACCACAGGACAAGAAGGATGTGAGTTCACTTCTCTAGTGGGATGACCAAAATTATGATTATTTGGTTTCATGTTTTATATTTCAGCTATTTTTGGAATTCAACTAATCCTTGAAGCAATCATTTTGTCAAATCTTATCGATTCCGCATTATTCTATAAGCACATTGATTGGTTTTACTTTTGCTAATTTTATAAAAATTGTTATTACCCCTGTGCATAGGGGAAAGATATTTAGTCCTCCATGACTTTTTCTTAGTACACATGAAAAATGGATTATTCATGGTTTCACAAATTGGTCATTTAGCTTCTTTTCTTCAGTTGGCTGGAACTGCAAAATCACGATTCTCAGCAAAGGATTACAGTGATCATATGGCTCTTGTTCGTGCATACGAGGGATGGAAAGATGCAGAGAGAGAAGGATCAACATATGAATACTGCTGGAGGAACTTTCTTTCAACACAGACTCTTCAAGCAATTCATTCTCTGAGGAAGCAATTTAGCTTTATTCTAAAAGATGCTGGTCTAGTAGATACAGACTCCAGCATCAGTAACAGCTTGAGCCATAACCAGTCACTGGTTCGAGCTATTATATGCTCTGGGCTGTTCCCAGGGATAGCTTCCGTAGTGGTACATAAATGGTCACTTCTTTGGTAGATGTTTATGCAATTTTCTTCTATTTAAGCTTCAGATCTTTTTCTTCTTGTTATACTCACGCAGCACAGAGAGAAGTCTATGTCTTTCAAAACCATGGATGATGGCCAGGTGTTACTTTATGCTGTAAGTACAAAGCTTTAATTAATCATTTTTAAGCACATGATAAATTCAATTCTTTCAGCTTCATAAGTTTGGTTTTGACTTATTTTAGGAACTCATGCACATTCAGATATAAACTAAAATGCAACATACTAATGTTTGTTATTGTTGACTATAAATAAGCAAATTTTTTATTATGAACCTTCTTGTTCTATTGACCTTGGACATTATTTTCTTTTGAATGTCATGTGCTTGCTTATGGAATCTAAAATCGTTACACAGAACTCTGTGAATGCAAAGTATCAGACAATCCCATATCCCTGGTTGGTCTTTGGCGAGAAGGTGAAAGTCAACACTGTTTTTATTCGTGATTCAACAGGCGTGTCCGACTCAATATTGATCTTATTTGGTGGATCTCTTGTGAGAGGAGAAGTGGTATTTCTCTTCCTGGATCAAAATTCTTTTTAGAGTGACTGTTTATTATAATTGTTTTTTAGCTGATTGGAATTTTATGACTAACTAGTCAGGGCACTTAAAGATGTTGGATGGCTACATTGATTTTTTTATGAGTCCAAATTTAATCGATTGCTACTGGAACCTCAAGACGGAACTCGATAAGCTTGTTCTGAGAAAGGTATAATAACCCAAATTTAGCTGCTTCTCTAGTTGACTATAATAGTTTATTATATTATAACTTGATAGACGAGATGTTTACTTTTATGCAATCACTATTCGTTCCATTTTTGCATTTTGTTATTCGTCAATAAATTTACTGGTATATCTCCGGTGCGTCCCTAAAATCTTCAATTCGATGCATCAGCTTGAAGATCCAAAAATTGACATCCACAAAGAAGGCAAGTTCCTAATGCTTGCCGTTCAGGAGCTTGTTTCGGGAGACCTGTGCGAAGGAAGATTTGTGTTCGGAAGAGAAACAAGAAGGACCAGGTCTAGCACTAGCAGCAATGAGAGTAGCAAACATGATCTCGTGACGAACGTCACAAACCCAAAGGGGTTGCTACAAACATTACTGATGAGGGCCGGTCACACTCCGCCGAGGTACAAGACGAAGCACTTGAAGACCAACGAGTTCCGCGCTATAGTGGAATTCAAGGGGATGCAATTTATCGGAAAGCCAAAGAAATGCAAGCAGTTTGCCGAGAGGGATGCCGCTATAGAAGGTCTGGCATGGCTGACACACACTGACAAGAGACACCAGCACGTAGGCGATGAAGACTCCGAGATCGATCTCACAGACAATATGCTGAAGCTTTTAAGCAAACCCAGGCGAAAGAAGTCTAAGCATCATCGCTAAGGCTATGATTGTTTGCATAACACTTGATAACAAATGCAATGTACAAGTGAAATTTGCCAGGTTCCTTTCACCTTTGGTTGCCCCATCATTATTAGAATTGGAAGGGCAATGTATTTATTTATTGTTCTTGTCCATTATAGTGTCTTATTATTTATCGGATAAATCTTGTATTTCAAGAATGAGATAGTAAATGGATAAATCTTGTATTGATCACCTGCTTCATATTGCAGATCTTCATATTAATTTCAAGATGAGTTGCATTATCTCAGCCATATTCTTGATCACTTCGCCAAAGAATTCAGTAAGTATGAGGTGTGAATTTCATATTAATTATATGATAATCAGTAAATGCTTTTATATAGGTATGTGTTTAATAAAGATAGAGATCTAGTGGCTCGTATGGTTGCAAATTTTAAAACTAGGAGGACATTTCAAGGAAAATATTATATAATATTGAAAATGGCTGGTATGGTTGCAAATTTGACAGGTTCCAAATTTATTTATTGCGCCTAAAATTATATTATATTGAAATGGTTTTAAAAAGTAGTAACAAAAGTAATTATTTTGATTACTAGGGGGGAGTGTAGAAAAAGCGTGCCAACGTCAGCAACTTCCCACTCTGCTTTAATAACCCCAACGGCGTTCAGGCGCTCCGACGAAAGCGAAACCTCCTCCTCCCTACTCCATTTCTTTTCATCGACTGTTGGCGAATTCATACCCTTGCCCATCATGCGCCTCTTTCTCCCCTTGATCTCCAATTCATGGGCGAAGAACCGAGCTCCAGCTCCCCGCTGAAGGAAGAGGCGGACAGTCGACGAGCGGTGGTCCCCGGACCCCTCGCTTACTCCGGTGAGGTTTTGCATTTATTTAACATCTTTGGTGACTTCAAGTCCTCTCTAAAGGAAATCGGGGAATCTGAGTCCTTCTCGAGGGGTATCGCTGCATTGGATAATATTTTGGGGATCAAGAAGCCTCCAAGGTTCCCTGAGGATCTTGACGATGCCTCTGCCTCGCTAGCTGTCCTCAACGACGAGTTTTGTTGTCGTCTTGCGATCTCTATGGACGAGTTCAAGAGGTCGAGGGAGGAAAAGGAAGCGGAAGGTGCGAAAGATGAGACCGTCTCTGCATCAGGCTCTTCTGTCAATGTGGCCATGAAGGATAAGAGGATTATAGCGGTTCCTCCGAAGGTACCATTTCACATTCCCACCATTCCGCGTCCACAGGACGAATATAAAATACGAGTGAATAACAAGAACCAGCCGTTTGAACATGTGTGGTTGGACACGGGCGATGGAAATATGATTCATCCACTGGTTAGTCATTTGGGATTTTGTATTTTTTTTCTTTTCCGCATATTTCGCTTCTCCATCAAAGATAATTAACATGTACTCATGAATATCAGTTTATTTTAGCAACTACTTATTCATTGTTTGGAAGTAAAACTTTCTAGTCTTACATCAGGGATTTTTTTTTTGAAAAATATTAGAGTGCTTTATAAACCTTAAAAAAAAATCCAAGTGCTTTCAAATGTCTTAGTTTCTTACTTTGGATAATTCATGCGAGGTTCAGATAGTTAAGATAAATGTATTAGTAGTTTTACTCAAGTGACTGAAACTTTAATTCTTATTTAACTAACATTTTTTGTTATGTTCTATTCCTGCTACTAGTAAATATTTGCACGAATATATTTTGGTGGTTAATTACCAGCTATATTTTGCTTCATAGTTTCACTTTATTCCCCTTTATGCAGGTGAAGTTATCTGTTGCAGACTTTGTTGATAGAAAATCTGAAAGCGAACCGGTAGAACCGCTTCATCTCGAGTCTACCCCATTTAAGCTGGTGGAAACTCGGAATGACTTCGAAATGGTAGTTGCTAAGCTTCGGGATGTAGATGAATTGGCGGTCAGTACCAGCCAGAAGTTTTTAGTGTGGTACTTTCCTATTGTGAAAAAGATATTTTCTTTTTTGGTGGTCAGTATGCTGTAGTTCTCATCCATATGTGTGTTAAAAGTGCCAATATTCTTTATCATTTAGGATGATGATTACATTAGTAGACAACTGTCACAAATAATCTGTCCCTTCTCAGCTAAAAGTTCAATCATGCCAATTAAATATGGATTGTCCCTTCTCAATCTAACTCTTCCTAGCATATTAGCATTGTGTACTTAGCTTCAAAGGCCATACATGAAAACATGTTATTGGTTCTATCCTCTAGTTATTTCTACCAAGAAAATAGCTTAACTTGGAGTTATATTATGTTCTTCTGAGAAAAACTAGCTCAAACTATCTCTACCTTGTTTGTGTTTAGGTAATTGAAGCAAGATTATATGTCTTAGCTTTGAAGGGACATATATGAAAACTTATCCTTGCTTCCGTGCCCTAGTTTTCTTTCCTTTTTAGAAAATAATTTTAGTATTCTTGGAGGAATGTTTAGACTGATAGTGAAAGATTTCTTTCTTGGTTTGTCTTTCATCTTAGCTTGAATAGTTTACTTTTACTTCCTTTTTTCTGAATGTATAAAAATGTAGCGGTTGTTACTGTTTCTCTTTTGAAGGCAAGTTTATTGAAGAAGCCATGCACTAGATGATATGGGATTATCTGATGTTTTTAGCAATATATGTTCAAACATATGCTTCAGAAACAATTTTAGTTTCAAAAACTGAAATTCAGTACTATGTTTTGCTTTTACTGGTCAAACTTTTGAATTCCAGGTGGATTTAGAACACAATCATTACAGATCATTTCAGGGGCTAACCTGTCTGATGCAAATATCTACAAGAGATGAAGACTTTGTAATTGACACCCTCAAGTTACGAATATATATTGGAATATACTTGAGGGAAATTTTCAAGGACCCTTCCAAGAGAAAGGTAGTTTATATTTTGCATCAAAAACTGATTAAACTTAACATCTTGGTCAGCCTATCTGTTGTCTTTACCTTTCTTCCTTTAGGTAATGCATGGGGCTGATCGTGATATCCTATGGTTGCAACGGGATTTTGGCATATATATATGCAACCTTTTTGATACTGGGCAGGTAGTCATTTCACCACTTCTTTCACTTAGGCTAGATTTGAAGTCTATGTTTTTATAATTTTCCAACCGACTATTTCTTACATATTGGATTTGAAGTCTTTCATTAGAACCATGCACAACCTTTGCTTGGATAGTTAGCTTCCTAGTTAAGATCATAACCTCCCTAGTTAGCTTGATGGTCATTTGTCATTCAGGTGTTATCATAGTGCTTTTAGGACAGTAAATCTCCTACTAGATGACTAATACTTGTATGATACTATGGTACTAGAGTTGTACTCGGTTAGATGTGCTTATGATTACGTATATGAAGTCCTTGCTCTCTAAGCTGTTCCTCTCTTTCACTTTATACAGGCATCAAGGGTATTGCAAATGGAAAGAAACAGTTTGGAGTATCTTTTGCGTCACTTCTGTGGAGTTGAGGCAAACAAGGAGTAGTTTTTTTAGCCTTCTATTTAAAAATTTTATATCATAATTCTATAGTATTGATAGTTAACCATTCACATCAAACAAATAAAATGAGAGTTGTTACTATGCAGCTACCAGAATGCTGATTGGAGATTACGCCCTATTCCAAATTTAATGCTCAAGTATAGCATGAAGTCTATCTTTCCATACCATTTTTTGAAATTTATCTTTCCAGACAATCTTTACTTAAGTATACTTGAGCTTACCAGGATATGACATTCAGATCATCATTTCAAAATTCTAACCATAGTTGTTTCATGTAGGTATGCTAGAGAAGATACACATTACCTTCTCTATATATATGACCATATGAAAAGAATATTGTTAGCTAAATCCTCAGATGAAAATGATCTTATATTGGAGGTATATTTTTTATGCAGTCATTTGTACCTGGAGAACTAATGCTTAGTTTATTAAGGATTTATCCATGCACACTTTTCTGTTATATGTCATATGTCACTTGTTTCAAATTGTTCTTTGTTTAACATACTTCATTTGACTGTGACTACTTAACAGGTCTACAAGCGTAGTAGTACTATCTGCTTGCAACTTTACGAGAAAGAAATTTTTACTAATACATCATTTCTTAACATTTATGGGTTGGCAGTAGAATTCCTACCCTCTCTTTAATTTGCAATTGATTTCTTTTTGTAGTGTTAATGCAAAATAAATCAAATTTACCTTCTTTGCAACCTTATCAACAGGTTGCGAGATGCTGATTTAAATGCTAGGCAGCTTGCTGTTGCTTCTGTAAGTATATTACTTGCTTGTATAAGATTGATCTGAAGATTCCAATTGAAATAGTTTCTGTAGGATAGAGAATCATGAGTATCCATGGTCTGTTTAGGTACTAATAAAATGTTAGAAATTTTGTGTTTGTCGAGTCATGGCCTCAATTCCTCTAGAAACAGAACTACTTGTTATTTGTTTTGTTATTCAAGGTCATAATTAAAAAGAAGGATATGTTCAATAGCTTATATAGAGAGGTAGGTTGTTTTGGTGCTAAAAATTGTACATGCATTTGATATAAGAGGCACATAGACATGTAGACACAGTGAACCAGCTAAATGACTTGCGCTTGGGGTATGAGACTCGCATAATTAGAAGTTTGTGATATGCTTTCTTAGATGTGTATTATTGCTTGTCATGTGCATGACTGATATTATTCCACAAGTTGATAACAATTCACAACCATGCTTCTTCAACAGGGTCTTTATCAGTGGAGAGACTATATTGCACGTGAACAGGATGAGAGTACTGGTTACATATTACCCAATAAAACCCTAATTGAGATTGGTAGATTACGATTTTTCTTGTTATCTTTATTTTTGGTTCTTGCACTTGGCAACTTATGCAAATGCGATTGATGCTGTTTGATTGAAAAGCAAAGCAGGTGCCTCTTGTTCCTGGATCATTGATTCCGCTGGTGATGTTTAAACACCCAGTAGTTGAACAGCATCTGAATTCAGTCATTGGAATTATTAACAGTTCAATGGTTAATGCTTTTTCTTTTGAGATGATCGCAAGACAACTAAAGCTGGAGCGAATCGAAGCAGTAAGTCATAAGCTTTCTGGAGATTACGAGATATTCAGTTTACAGAATTCATATTCATGATGATACTATATATATTTGAACATTATTTAGCAATTCTTCTGAGAAATATAATTGAACAGTTTGAGCTTTTTAGATGCTGTTAGATTCATAAGACGCCTATATTCTAGTAGTTATTTTTCTTGTCCTTGTAACAAGAACCATTCATCTAATTTGACAAAATGCTGTAGATTCTTTTCATCATTGTTGGTTCAGTGAGGCATAAGTGGTGAAAGTAGTTTTCCACAATTTCAGGATCATTATAATTAAAGTCATAAGTAAGACCCTCATTGCCCTAACTTTACGAATTGGATTTTACTAGCCCAGTCCGATAACCGATTCATAACAAGAAGGATTTTACTTGCGGCAGAAATGTGTACTATAGTTTTGTAGTCATCCATAAATGAACATAAAAAGTATTGTACCTCACATTTTTTTTCCCCCTCTTTCTCCAGCAAGTGGAGCAAATTAAACAGATGCGGCTTCGAGCTTCCTCTCCTTCAGGCAACATAAGGATGCCATACCACTGATGTTTTCCCCTCTACTGAATGTCTTTTATGTTCTTCTTAAGCCATAGTACAATTGAGGCCTGATTAATTCTGCAAGCAATCATCAAGATTGATAGCATTTTCTGATGCACTTTTGTGTTAGTGGCTTTTTCTGTATTGGTATATACCCTTATTTTTCATTAGCTTGATTGTTGTACAGAGACACTAGCTGTGAAATGAAACAGATTGGTTTGGGCAAAAACAGATTGTGTTAGTGACTTTTTCTGTATGGGTATTAAATGCAGTATTACTTGTAAATTTTTGTAGAAAAATGCTATGCCATCTGTTAATATGATAATATGTTAAATTAGTTATAAACATTAAAGTGTAGGCATTAAATATTCCTACCTAATCTAGCAATTAACTATCAGAAAAGTATGAGTATTTAAATGGCTCTCCTCCTCCAGCAACACCTCCGTCCTTCCTCCGCCCTAATCCCCGGCTTTCCACCATCTCCTGCACCGCCTTCCGATCCCCGCCGGTACCCCCCTCCGTCGCCACCGAACGGATCTTCAACTTCGCCGCCGGCCCCGCCACCCTCCTGGAGTCCGTCATCCTCGAGGCTCAGCCCGAACTCTACACCATTCCACAAGTACGGTGTGTTTTTTGCGAAAAAGAAAATAAATTATATCAATAAAAATAATCTTGATGATCTGCTCGGTCTGTGTGCGTTGAACCCGGTCCAATGGAGATTGGTTCGGCCGGACGATAGTCACAATTGGATCGGATGGCCTAGATTTCATGTACGCTGTCGGTCGCGGACAGATGATTGGGTCGAAGCCGAACCGGAATAGCGTGTGGAGCTCATCAGGAATTTTCCGCATATTGAATCTCTCCTTGGAAGTATTTGAAGCCAGCGAAGCAGTGCGCCTGCCTCGAGATCATCTCCTTCCTGGGCAGCCGCTCGCAGAGTCACAGATCTCGAAATCGATTGCCAGAACACCCGTCGTCGAATTTTTCATTCCCTTCTCTACCGGTGAGTATTTTCACCGATAGATCCGTTTTATTCGCGTCTGCTTCAGTTACGAGCGAGGATCAAGTGGAATTTAGGCTTAGATCGAGGGAAATTTTCAGATCGGAGGAACTCCATTGGCTTCTCAATTTGATCGGTAATTGTTTACTTGCGAAAATTGTGTTCACTCGTCTACTTGTCATTTACGATGGATTTGAGAATCACCAGGTGTCTGTTGTCAAATTGGAGCTTTCAGGGGATGACTAATTCGAGGAAGTCCCAATAGGAAAGCGTGTTTTTTTGGAAGAGAACTGCCGGAAGAGGAAGAAGTTTCCATTCACAGGCCAAATCTCCAGAGATCTGAAAAGCTTTGGGCTTCTTCGGATCTCTGGAAGCATTGCCCTGATCTACTACTACAGTTTCCGCAACTAGCGGTAAAGACACGCAATGGGGAAAGGAGGAGGTTGCGTCCCGAGCAAGAAACGGCGTCAAGCGGCGACTTCGGAGAAAACCGCTGCCGCGAGGGATGCTCCGATCCCCATCGAAGACCGGAGCCGAAGCAGCGTCGAGACCACCCCCACGCCGCCGCCGCCGGCCAAGCTCAAGGTTTTCATCGTGTTCTACTCCATGTACGGCCACGTCGAGGGCCTCGCGAAGAGGATGAAGACCGGGGTGGACGGAGTCGAAGGCGTCGAGGGGGTCTTATACCGCGTTCCCGAGACGCTTCCGGCGGAGATCCTGGAGCAAATGAAGGCTCCACCGAATGACCTGAGTATCCCAGAGATTTCCGCTGCAGAGCTAGTGGAGGCGGATGGCATCTTGTTCGGGTTCCCGACGAGGTTCGGGAGCATGGCGGCGCAGATGAAGGCATTCTTTGATACCACGGGACAGCTATGGAGGGAGCAGAAGCTGGCCGGAAAGCCAGCCGGTTTCTTCGTGAGCACTGGAACGCAAGGAGGCGGACAAGAAACTACTGCGTAAGAGTTTTACTCTTAAATTTCTACTACGTTTCCTACTAATGCAGTGCTTAAAATTATCATCTGTCTCGTGATTAAGGAAAAAAAGGGTACACGAATATGATCTTTTCATACTATTATGTTTCCAGTTTCATGAGGAATATGATTTATTGCTTCATTTCTGTGATTAAATTCAATATCAAGTTGAAATTAGTGATAGTTATGAAAAGGATTAACATTAGATATGCTAAAAAATGCCATGGAATTAAAAAGCTGAGATTAAATATGGATAGAACTTGAGTGAAGACTCCCTCCATTATGTGTTTTGAGATTGTTGTGGAAGAAATATCATGCAGTGAAGATACCCTTCACCAGACTGAGAGAAGGGAGCTTTGACCCAAGTTTTTTCCTCCCGAGACATGCTTTAAAATCTTTGAGTGGCTTTCTTGGATTGCTTTTCATTATTGTGATAAATATACAACTGAAGTGAGTTTCAGAGGATTAGATTTTTGAGAAGAATGTTGTTTTGTCTGTTAATCTGTTATGCTGCACCCTTTCAGTTTCTGATTGGCAAATTGTGCATGCATGAATCTTTTTATGGAAAGATTGAGAACTGAATCTGGTATACAGTAGTGTGGTCTTTCTTTATTCCTGATTGCATGGCTTTTCTTTAGGTGACGCTAGATCACTATCTATCCTTGGTTGAGAAACTACAGATATCCTTAATCTGATTCTGAAATCTGTCAACACAATGCTAGGACATTAGAGTTCATTAGTAAATTTACTTTTACATTACAGTTGGACAGCCATAACGCAACTAGCACACCATGGAATGCTCTTCGTTCCCATCGGATACACATTTGGGGCTGGCATGTTCAAGATGGATGAGATCCGAGGTGGTTCTCCGTATGGTGCTGGTGTTTTCGCAGGCGATGGCACTAGAACACCAAGTGACGTTGAGTATGCTTTTGCTGAGCACCAGGGGAGATACATGGCTAATGTAGTCAAGACTCTGGGACATCATTGATTCTTTTGTGCTTGCCAAATCCATTTGCTTCTGCTGTGATTTCCCATGTATCTTCTGATCTCTTCCAATTTTTTCCCAAGAAAGAACCAAATTATTGAATGCTTCTTTTCTTTTTTTTTAGTTATTCTCCTTGTGAACTTGTCAAAACTTGGGTTTATCAACTTTTTTTATTGGTTCACGTGTATTGGTCGGAACATCTTCAATAAATAGCAAATTTAGGGTGATAAGAGCTTGTACTGGCAGTATCTTTCATTTTGCATGGTTGTATTTTGGAGTTGATTAGTGCCCCTCTGGAATGTCCTCGACTCTGATTCAGCTGACTTCTTTGTATGCGCTTTTGGTTTTGACTCGCCATTGCATTGTTCTTTGGCTCAAGTTCGTGAATCCTTTGCTGTATAAGTGTGCGCAATTAACTTAGTTTATGAAACGTTTTTTAGCAATGTATTTAAAAGTAATATAACTTATAAAAGCTAATTTAAAAAATATTAATAATATGGTTTCAGCGGCTAAAAGAAGGTATATGTGAAAACCAAGCTAATTTTGTAGAAGTTCAAAGATGCCCTTTGGTGTTCCATACATCAGTCATCACTGATTGATCCGTAGTTGGACACTAATTCATAATCTGTTTCTGCTCCAAAACAAAAGAAGAGCAAAAGGTAAGAAGAAAAACAAAAAAATGAAGGAAAAAAAACCCTATCTACGACAGCAAAGAACTTGAAGTTGTATTGCCTCTGCAAATCAGCACCAAAGCATCTACCTACGGGCAGAAAGAAGAAAAAAGATCGCATCTAACTCGGTTTACGGAGGACGTCAGATCAAAACTAGTTGACTTCAAGGCAATGGAGCAGGCTGTTGGAGCCATACCAACTTACTGGCTTCCATTGGTAAAAGCCGCCTCACGCTTCCGAATCAACTGCCGTCTTATCAGGATTTAAGTTGCGATCATCAATCATAGCCAATAACACCTGAGTGAGACTGCACTGATAATCGAAGCTCATTACAGCAGCTAAGAGAGAATAATCATCATATGCAAGCTTCAGTCTTCGGCGCATCACCAGAATCCACAGCCACCGGATGCTCCTTTTATACTGCTTCCTTTTTCCAGAACAGAATTTGTTTATAATCCCAGCACATTGTCAACTTCTCTTGCACCCTTCGAGGGTGGGATGGCTAGTCTTCACATCCCAGACCTGAAACACAGGAGAGGTAATGGATAATTAGCTCACATACAGTTTCCACAAGTTAAATACATAGAAAAACAACTCGCCTGCTTCTGAAAGTGTTGATTTGCCCTTTTATTTAGCATAGAATTCTGACAAGCTTCATAAAACTCAAAATCATCAAGAATACATGTGTTGTTTGTGTGTTCCTTGAAGATCTTGAGCATCTGGAGACCCTGTTCTAGCTTCACCTGCACAACAAAATTCAAAATATCAAAATCTTAGGTATTCATGCAGAGATATAGATTATAATCTCGCATTAATATTTACCTCCTGAGTGTCTCGACTGTTGGTAACTGGTTTGTTCTCAAGCGTGATATGCTTCATAATGCTATTTGGAACATCCTTAATAATATGCCATTTGAGAGGGAAGCACCCGATCCATTTATCATGTTGCCAATAGTCAACAGTCTTGTTAAAATTGACGGGGCCAACCATCTCTGCAACACCAACAAATTGCCCGCTCGCATTTACCTGAGTGAATAACAACTCAGTGAGTTATTTTCTAAGAAAAAACAAACATATTCCTTATGTGTGATTCTCATACTTACGGAAAAAAATAAAAAGACAGGACAATCGCCAGCTCCTTCCTGAGCTTGCTGATATCCCGCATTCAACTTCTTATTCCATTGAGGGTGCTGGCCCACACGTTGTATTTGATACTTTTGTGAACATCATCCTCGCTGTATGATTTTATGACAAAGAATTTTGCACTGGAGTATTTATCAGAAAAGTCTTGTCGATTGTAGTTCTGTGTCCAGAGGCACTCTAGTTTGACTCTTCCCCAACTTAACCAAGTAGACTGACCAGTCTTTTGATTATTGTAGTGGCTGGCTCTTGGACCTCTGTTTAGTTCATTGAATCCCCGTTGGCTAGCATCACTGATGACATTTCTTTGGTTCCTAGCATCATCCTTCTTGTCCATCAGTATACGCCCTTGTCCGTATCCAAATTTGTTCCTCAATCCACATATATGATTTGTTTGATACATTCTGCTAACAAGAGGTGCACTTGGAAATATTCCAGATGCTGATCTATGGGCATTCATTTCCTGGAAATTGCATGAATATAGTACCATGAGGAAATCATTAGTGAGATATTTGGCCTCTTTTGGTGAGCAAAATAATAGATCACAATGGTAAGCAAACAGTTTTACTGAAACAAACATATCTTAACAAAGCATAAATAATGATTACTAAATATACATACCATGCCCCAGGCAGTAGGTTGTTGGTACTGATTTCTTGCAGACCAGTTATTAGTATTGTGCCCTGAACTAGTTGAGAGAGGTCTGGCTGTAGCTGGCCTGGGATGCCCACTGGCATACCATGCTACAGACGACCACACTCTATCAAACCTATAACAAAGGTCCTGATAACCTTCATTACATCGTGAAGCATTTGGCAAATTTTGATGGCTTGACCTCCCATTATTAGGATTTCCATCTGTAACTCCACTGGGGTTCTTAGGTGCATCCAAAGAGATTGAGGTCTGATCAGCAGAAAAAGCAGTAGAAGCTTCTCCTTGGTCAGTTGAACTAGTTGGAGTGTGTGACTCAAAAATGGGAACTTGATATTGATGCCGTCGCTTGCCATAAATTTGGCCATCATGCCCCGTTTTTAGAGCTGCTGACCCATTAGAAGGATAAGCATTGTAACGAGCATATCCATATCCTCGATGCAAGTCACCGTAGAATCCCTTCCACAAATGAAAGAAAAAACAAATAATAATGTGCTTTGCATTTAGTTACACGCACTGAATTCTCTTTAGCAATTAAAGAAACTCATCTTCTACGAGTAAACTAGACCAAGTGCAGCTAACCCACCGACAATACATACAAATTTTTTTTGCTTAGTGGAGATATTATGCATCTTATAATGACACTTATATGTTAGTCACCTGCCCAACATCTTGATAGACATATCTGGGGTAATCTTTCCCGTCATTGATAGCATGATCATAGCCTGGAAAATGCATCACAGATAACAGAAAAATAAAAGCAACTAACTGAAGTGACAACTATTTCAAAGTAGAATTCACTACCTCCATAGAAATAAGCAGGATGTACATAACCAGCAGACACATAGTAGTAACCAGAATCCACGAATTCAGAGAGAACAGGCGCCAATGAACGTTCTGAAGGAATCGGCATGTTTGAGGCATCAGTATTACTTGAACCATGTTGGACTGAAGAAACCTAACAATCAGATAAAATAGTTATCAACACAAACTCGAGCATCCAGAAACACTCCAGGGGAAAAAACGATGAGTAAACACTATCACCTGTTTGGTAGCCAAAGACAGCTTCTGTAATAAATTTGAAGCTTCTGCCCAAAAGCGTCAAGGATCATAGCAGTGTGAAAATCTAGGATGCCCTACTAAGCTCCTCCGTCAAAATCTCACTGATCACACAAAGCAAGAAGCTCTAAATGGATACAATCAGCCATATTCCATAACCAATGGTTTCCCATTGAAAGTTCCACCATGCAAGACAACAACCCTAGTCAACCCCTAAGACGGATAATGTACACAAAAAAAAAGATCCGGGCAGATCATCTAGCCCCAAAACCTCAACCGGATACGCATCGAAAGTGAAAGAAGAAAGACGAAATGAAAAGAGATCAATCATTCATAGTATAACCACGAATCGCCCACGCTGAAAGACAACGATAGTGAAAAGAACCGATACAATGAAGAAAGGATACGTTCCGCTGCGGGGGCGACGGGCGCCATGGACGATGGTCTCCTTGTGAAAAGGGGGGTGCGATCGAGCGGCGACGCTTCGAGCGATCCAACACGAAGCGAGAAGAAACCGCCTCGAAAAGAAGAAGAAGAAGAAGAAAAACAGGGTTTTGGTTTAGGGCACGCTAACGCAAAGGCGGGATTCCAAAAACTATAAATAATAATTGAATAAGCATACTAAAGATGCTTTTGAAATGAGGATAGAGTCCTTGGCTTGCTTAACTTTAAATAATATTATATAATGAAATATTTATTTATTTTTAAATAGGTAGACCGTCTTCTATGAATTTGAAACATAATTTATAGATATTTAAAATCAATCTTCACTACATTCATTTCTTATAAAATTTAGTCCCCTCCTCATAGTTAGTTAGTAGTATGGTCATATTATAAGATTAAATCTTGATTAATAGCCGGATGGTACACCCGAGTTAGTTTTAAACAATACTAATAATGTTTATTATTCTTCGAGAGGGCTTGGAAATTTGGAATGATGACCTTCTTATCTATTATGTTTTATTCATCTAGCTAGAAGTCTAATTTGGAAGATATCAAGTAAATCCAAAAGAAGACAACAACAAATCATTATTGAGAACAAAGACTGGTCAGCGTGGAAACTGTACATATTTTTAGTCTGGCCCTTTGAACAAAGATTCATCTTTCATTGTCATTGTCATGCATGACCGGTAAACTATGTGAAAGGGTTTTGACTCTTCTATTTGTAGGCAAGTCAAATCGCTCACGAATTATTTAGATCTTAATCTAAAAAAAATTATTTATATTTGTTCGATTAAGTTAACGAGTCGAGCTCGAGTTTGATTTAGAGTTCACAAATAGCTCGAGCTTAACAATATTTAGTTCATGAGCTTGCGAACATAATCGTTTAGAGGTTTA
>JBBMJZ010382031.1:0-16023 GCA_037833815.1 Zingiber zerumbet
CCTTTCTCGTGTTTGTTCTCCCTTTTGTGCGTCTTTGTCTTGTTGCTCCGCGCGATCTCTTTCTCTCTTCCCCTTCTGACCAATTAGACACAATCTACTCATTGGCAATATTGAATGCAATAATCACTTCAAGGTAAGTATTGAAAATCAGGGAGCTCTTGGTTCAATTCTAAAGAATGGACAGTTATAGGGAAAGGTTCCCAAAAGGCTTGCTGGTCTCCTGTCTGCTCATCAATCCAACCAGGGACTAAAATATTGGGCTACAAACTCTATGCTATTCATGGTCAGAATATAACAATGCATATTCACAATTGATGCAGATAACCAAAGTACCAATAGCTCTATGCTAAAAAAGCATGAACAACCAAGGGTCAAGGGCCAAAAACAAAATTTTCTAAATTGGCTAGTGTTGTTAAACAATTAAGCCCATGCATAGATTTGGTTAGTTGCTTCCAACAAAACATGAGGTACTCAAAAGGAGGAACAAGAAGAGAGAAAAGACTTACAGAAAAAGTGGGATTATGGAAATCATTCTGAAAGACTGTATCCAGATCACTAAAAAGTCTATGCTGTGGTGTATCATAGCGGCCATCACAAAGATCAAGACCCCCTATAAAAGCAGTAATCTTTCTCTTATTTCCAAAAGCTTGTGTATCAACCAACACACATTTCTGATGGTGCGTAAAAAGAGTCCCTACTACCTGTACAAAGAGTCAAACAAGCTAACCACCTGTACAAAAGAAAGTGTTTATTTTTCTAGATTCTTGGTAGTTAAGAATCAACTTTCATTCTCGGGCTAAGAATGTAACACCTATCTTAATATAGCAATATAGCAGACTTCTATGGCAATTTCTTTCATGAAAACTCTTATAAAACTAAAAATTTTCAATCTCCCACAAGTTTCCATTAGATTGTAGTTGGAAAAGAGATAGTAATTCTAAAAAAACATAAGGATCAAAGTTAATGTTGAAAGAGCAAATATATTTCAGGATCAAAATTTAGAAATCAAATTGTACACAGAACCAAATATGACTCTTGGATGTGAGTTGGATAAGATCACATAGTTGTTTGGTTTAATTTCAAAGAAATGTGAAAAACCCAAGTTAATGAAAGAACTAAAGGCGTCCTAGATTCAAATGTTAAAACTAGGAGTGGAAATAAGGAAATCCAAAAAAAATTATGACACAAACTGGTGAAATTACATTGTAGAGTTATTTACTTGTGAAGATATAAAAGTTGTTTGCCTTAGGTGACGCTTTTACTTTTTCTCAAACAAAATATATACACTTCAATGGTGGATCACTACTAAGCTGAATGACAGCAATGGCATGCTTTTGAACATGTGCAATAGTTGAGATTCACACTTGCTAACATCTAGTGAACATTGTGATTAACATGCATTTATTGAAACACAGTGACAGAATAACTTCAGACAAAACATCATATTTCCTTTCTTTATTAAGAAAGGTAAGATAAGGAATCATATCTATGTGCCACAAACCTTGGTCATTCTGTATTTTTTAGTTCATCGTTCGTACATCATTTAGCTTTCAAACCAAAAACACTAAACTCAAGCACTTACCAGAAATTATTCAGGAAAATGCTACAGTGGTTAGTCACTTGATTGCTCAGTTTAGTTGAAGGAAATTTTGTTCTTCGTCTTACGATCTAAGAGCTAATAAGCATATCTTTTTTGAAAAAAAAAATGACAAATGTGAACATGCCTATATGACTCAAGTAGCAGATTCAAGAAAATGTGATGGTGTTAAACTTGCCTGCTGCTTGACAATGCTTAGCTTATTGCTTGCATAACGCGGCGACAACACACAAATAACTGAGGAATGTTTGAAAAACTTCCGAGTCTCTTCATCATGAGTCTGCATCACACCACCCTACAAAAGTATATGCAATACAGATCAATGAAATTTTTTGAGCCAAAATCAGGCTCATTTCACATTGCAGACATAAAAATCTTTGCTTTCTCATACAATTTGATCATTAAGGCCCTCCAGATTAGATTTCATTCGCTAGTCAGCATGATTCAAAACGGTTTCTGGCATATTCTCCCAGCCAAAGGAAGAGAATTACAAGAGTAACCAAAGGAGATGCAAACAGGAAATCTATTTCGATAGTATGGAGATGGAGATGCTGATTAGAACGCCGATGGAAAGCAAGAAGATAAATGATTAGAAGAACTTGCATTGGAAAGTTCTTACCGTCTTGAAGAAGAATTTGTCGTGGGATGTCTTGTCGTCCCAAACCAACATGCAAACTCTCACACCCTCCTGCGACTTGTACTTGAGCAGGTCCCCTAATGTCAATTCTCCTGCGCTCGGCAGCGGCCGTGTCGGCTCCCTCACTAGCTTCACCTTGTGATAAATCGACCAGCCGACCATATAAATCAGATGGTGCGCCTCGAGAATCGCATGACAAATATCCTCCCAGCAGTTTTCCTGCTTGTAGACGGCGCCTGTCTCAAGCCTGACCTCCTCGAGATCACCATGACCATGGGCATCCTGGTAGAGCGTAAGCGCCCCACCGCGCCGCAATGGGAAATAGGAATCCCTAACCCCTAGCATTTCGGGATCCCCCGCAATGCCGTGCTGGTACTCCGCCTTGTTCTCGACAGGCGTGTACTCAATGGAGAGATGGAGGGCGGTTTCGGGCTTCGGAGGCTTCCCATTGGGGCCTATGATAGGGAACCAATCATGGATTGTCTCGCCGGAGGCGATTCGCGCAGTAGGGATCGACACGGTCCCGATCATCTGCGCGCCGAAGACGTCGTTGTCCTTAACGTGGAGCACGAGGGTGGAAGCTCGATGGGCGAGGAAGATCTTGAATTGCTCATTCCAGATGGGATCCTCGTTGTTGTTTATGACGCGGGTACGGGCGACAGTGGCATCTCCGAGGCAAGCGGTGACGTAGGGGTCGCTCGTGATGATCTTGCGGTGGTGGTGGTGGCGGCTGCGGCGGCGTGCGGAGGGGTCACATTTAGGGAACGGCTCGTGGCAGGAGGAGAACAAGCGGCGCAGGTGCTCGGAGAACATGTCCATGTTAGGGAGCCGGCGGGCCTCAATGACGGTGAGGACGAGGTCGCCGTGCAAGAGAATGGCCTCCCCGGAGACGGCGACGACAGACGCCATCGTGCTCCGGCGAGGGGAGACGAAGGGACCTTCCGCTTACAGGCGAAGAGAGGAGGAAACGAAGAAATGGAACGAGAGGAACAGGCAGCGCCGAAGTCGGAGAGCGAGACGCGGTCTCACGGCAGTATAAATTTAGACACGTGGACGAAGAACGACTTCAATGCAACTCATGCAATATGCCATTTACCCCCATCAAGTTACAATTTCTATATTACACCTCTAAGTCTAAGGAATTTTTTTATTTCACCTTCAAAGAAACACCTTAACCTTTATTATTATTTCCATTAAAATAAGTTCTTTTTTAAAAAAGACAATAATTTATTTTTGATTCAAAAACATTTACATTGTTATAATAATTATGATATATTTATTATAATATATAACAATTATGACTATATTTACTACAACATATTAAATTAAATT
Organism: Zingiber zerumbet; assembly: GCA_037833815.1. NCBI lineage: Eukaryota > Viridiplantae > Streptophyta > Magnoliopsida > Zingiberales > Zingiberaceae > Zingiber > Zingiber zerumbet. Next base: position 3,567 of record JBBMJZ010382031.1, read on the forward strand.
GGATTAACTTAATTATCAGTGGCTTATAAGCAAGGGAAGTAGGTAAATACGTGAGAGAGAAATAAGCGAGTCTTCCTTCTTGGCACAACGTGGAGTAAACTTAAATTTAGCGCAACCGCGCAATCAATGGTTTCGGAAAATAACTTAAATTGTAAGTGTTAAAATGAATTTAATATATTTCTATGAATTAGGAAACAGATGTTAATTGAAATCCATGATCGTTATTGTAATTTATTGAAAGATTCGCCTAAATTTTATTTTTAAATTATTAAATCATGCATATTTTTTTTTTAAAAAATATTATTTTCTCCATCGTCTACCTTCCTTTACTGGCCAAGATAGCTATAAATAATTGAAATCCATGATCTTTTTTTGTAATTTATTGAAACATCCGCCTGAATTTTACTTTTTAAATTATTAAATCGTGTATATTTTTTTAAAAAAATACTATTGTCTACCTTCCTCTACCGGCCAAGATAGCCATAACATTACAGCCAAACTAATTGCCAAACTGATTTAATGGTCACCTAATTATGACTAAGACTGTGAAATTATAATTGAGTTGACTACTAAATTATGATCAATCAACAATAATAATATTAATAAGTTTTTATCATAGTAAGTATGATCATGATAAATTTTTATATCGTCTAATTAATACATTCCTCATTTTTTTTTCAATAGACATAATTTTGACTTTCTCATTACGTATTTTTATTTTTTTTATCTTATATATGTTTCCACATCTGCTAAATGACGATTGAGTCTAATTGTAAAATTGCAATCAAGCTGATTGTAAAATCAAAATTAATATTTAGATAAATTAGTAGGTGATTTAGTAATTTGAAAGTAAGACGGGTGATTTGGATATTTGAAAAGGTAAGTTAAGTGATTTGGATAATTGGATTTCTTTGGCACGCGTGTGGTAGCATGAGGTTGTAGCGATGATCGATCCATGACGGGATGGATTGATCTGTGACGGGACCGTGGGACGGACCAATCCATCATACGAGCCCAATTTAAGATGAATTTCAGATTAGATGGTTCAGTTTACAAATAAATCTTATAATTTATTAAATTTTATAAAAAAATATTTTAAAATAGATTGATAAAATTTTAATTCAATCCGTTTAAATTATTTGACGGTCAAACTAACTCGACCAGTCGGCATCCAAATTGAGCGGCTCTAGTGAGATGAATTTGTGGCACGAAGATAGATCCGGACTTCGCTTTGCTTTTGGAGAAGGATTGCTGGGTTATCTTTGAGTGGAGTGCTCTACTACCTTCCTAATTTTCATTATTGAAGAAGGCAACTTGAAGGGTCGTCATCACCTCATTAATTATTATGTACGTCAACTAACAAATAGCTTGGCATAATTCATTTAAATAATTATACTTTAAAAATTAAGAGATCCATCATATCTAAATCAAGTTCAAGCCTTAAAAAAAATCAAATTAAATTCAAGGTTTTAAATATTTTTAGAATTATAAGTTTACAGTTGTATTAAAATTATAAATCATAAAATAATTATTGGGACTGCAATGATGACTCAAATTTTTATTTTTGAGAGAGATTTCATAGAAGATATGGATTGTTTGGAAGGAATCAATGAAATCTCAATGTTTGGAATTCTGACCTTTCCATACAAAGGCCGATGCGTTAAGACAAATATCTTTTATAATTTAATCGGGCATCGTGACCGCTTCATCTTTTGCCCTAAAAAAATCTCAATGCTTATATATGATTTGCTAAGAAGGAATCAATAACATCTCAATGCTTAGTTATTACACTGATGAAAGCTCATCTTCGATGCATCCTTATCCAACAGCATGATCGATCAGTCGACAATTAATTAATTGTCATCTGACCTTCCACTTAACAAGGTCGACAAAATTGAGGTAACCACAAATTCCTTAAGTCGATAAAACAAGAGAACAACTACATCTTAAAGGCATTCGCTACATTTTATCTCGTAACATTCACCTCCCCAATGTTGGTTTCTCAGATCCCTCGATCACCGCTGGCTTAGTTTTATTATTGTGCACAAGTAACTCGTCGTACAATTTGAAAGGAGTGAACTCGCTTAGTGTTGGGATTCAATTAAAATTCTATATCCAAAAAATTTAGAAAAGATTATGGATAGAAAAAATGTAAAATATCTTCATTAAAATGAGGTATTTTAGGGAGAATTTGGAGTAAAGTCATAAGGTTTAGATCTAAAATAGGCAATATTATGTCACTGTGAACAGGGGCGTAGCTACATTATGAGGAGCGGGAGCGACCACTCCCTCTGAAATTTTTCCAAAAAATATTAATAGTATATATTTGAAAAGTCATCACCGCTATTTTGATCAATCGATTCACCATCGTTTGTCACTAGAAGATTAAAATTGGTCACATATTTAGAAAATTCTTGGCCTAAGCTATCCATTGATACCACTTTTATAAAAAAAAATATCGTGACTTGAAATGTTAAATATTAAATTAAAATATATAATAATAAATGGATAAATTAAATATAGAACATAAAGTGAGAGCGCTAAATTAAAACTAGATCGGATTTGAACTAAATCCAACAGATAGGCACACAGATAATGATTATATTGGTTTAAATCCAACGCGTGTCATACATCATCATCGCTATAGGAATGCTAAATATTATGAGCCAACGATATCACAAATGATTTTTCAAATTTAAGACATAGATAAGTGTTAGAGATTGGCGGATCGTTGTTTCAATTAGAACTTAGAGCTAAGGTTGAAAATTTTAAATTTAAGATCATTTTTGGTTCCTTAAATTTAAAATTAATTTTAGATTATGAAAATCAATCAGTACTAATGTTTGGAATTTTTGAAAATAATCCCTCCTAGTTTAAAATCCTGGTTACGCCACTGACTGTGAAAATATGTGAACATCATTTGGGCATAACAAATGGTATAGAGTCATGGTCCAGATTAGATGCAATGTAGGATGGTCTTGAACAAAGTTGAGGGAATGCATGGAATGGATCAGGGTGACCGGATATTTACGAGGAAGACTCGGAGCGGGTTAGAGTGACCAAATGCTCGCGGGGATGATTCGGATTGAGTCAGGGTGATCAGATGTTCGCGGGAAGACCCGAAGCAAGTCAATAGTGACTAGATGCTCACGGGAAGACTTAGACCATTAGAATAATGATGGTCCTTCGATTGAGGGAAAGATTGTTGGTATTCAATTAAAGTCCAATATTAAAAAGATCTGAGAAAGATCATGAGAATGTAGGCTCAAAGTGAACAATATCATATCATTATGGAGATATATATAAACATTCTTCGATCCATTTTTCGATCCTAACACTTAGTGACTCGAAAATACTAGCCAAACCTATCTTGATTCCGTTTAGCGTGATCTCGTGTGTGCTTCGCAAGCACGCACTGTGTTTGGCTTTCTCAATTTCCAATTTCTTCTTGAGCATATCTAGCATGTCTTTTCGGTTTTCCAAACGCTCAGTCCTGTGGGAGATCTCTGGTTCGGGGTCATCTTCCGAGAGCTTTGACATCCTGTGTTCGAGCTCTTTGGTGAGGTTGTCGACTCTTCTCTTCTGTAGTTGCTCTTCTCCTTGCTTGACCTATAAAAATTTCACAGTTCTGATGAAACTTCGCATACTGTAAGATGGTGAGCCTAATTGAAATAAAAGAGAATTAACAAAATTGACATAATTAAATCACTATTATTAGAATTATTCTAATAATTCTTTTATAATTTTAAAAATACTTCTGTTATTTATTAATTGGAATTGATTAAGTATTTTTAAATATTATATATGATATTATCCTTAATTACTATTGCTGTAGTATTAATTCCTTTTCTTTTCCTATTCTTCCTTTTAAAGGGCTGTCAGGCGAGTTCAACAACTCGTGGAGAGGGCAACTTTCGGTGTGAGAATGTGCAGAGCTAGACCAGGACCGATATTTGATATTATCGGGTCAGATGAACTTAGATAGCCAACCATCAAGAGGTTCAACTTAAACTTTCTGTGCCGAACGTAACCGATGAAACCAGGGCGGGGGGCGGCATCGGCGGTCATCCCCTTTACCGGCGATAGAACCCCTAATATTATGTGGTTCCACCAGCAAAGATTGAGTATACTATCCCTTGTTCCGCGCATAAATCGTCCTTTGTTCTTCGTTCTCTTGTTCATGTGTTTCTATTATTCTTTTTCTTTTTTAAACGTGCCGAACGATACGTTGTTTGCTCGTGATCGCCCCTCCATGCTTTCTAGATCCGCCACTAGATAAAGCATGTCCTCCAATTTCAAAGCTCAGCCCCAAGAATAAGTGTTGCCAGACGCTGCGAGTCGTCGCAATACTTCCCGTAAGACGGGCACGTAAACGAGTTCACTTCAAACATGATTTGTTTATGGGTTTCGTGCGATTCTAGCATTATCTTCCAAGATTTCATCAGACTGCATATCGATAAGAACATGTGTAAGCCATTGCTAATGTGAATCATACTGATAACATAGCATCTTGCCAAAATGCTTACTCCTCTAGGAGCTCGAAAATCTGCAGTTGCAGTTTTCGTCTCTCAGTTTGCTTACCCCTAATTTAAATCTTTATCCAAATATTAAAACCTAAAGTTACAAGATTGTTCTAACAACGATTATAGAATCATAACTACTACAACTATGTAGTTGTAGCAGTTACGATCCTATAACTACTCTTCCAAGAATAAAAATTCGCTGAGGCGGAATGAGGCGTTGTTTTAATAATAATTGAAAAAGAGATCCCTTTTAATTTTTACCCTAAAAAAAAACTTTAAGCCAATTTTAAGGGCAAAATGAAAATCTCTCAAACTTTTCAGTGCAAAGTATCTTGCATAATTGTATATGGCAAGAACACATCCAAAAAGATGAAGTAACTCAGTTGGGAAGAACATACAGCCATTTCTTTTGAGATCAGTATAGCTGAAATTTGAAGCGAGAATTGAATGAAAAAGAATCGCCTTTCCTCTCGTCGAGCTTCGAATGGAGGTGAATCATGGAGGCTTCCAGCATCCTTGACACTTCTTTTCCAGATTCGTAAGCCCTGATGAAGTTGTCCTCCACTTCTCTTAGTGCTTGGAGCAGCTCCCTGCCGCTCCCCTGCGACCCCGCCACCGCCAACCCCTTCTCCTCCGCACCGCCGCCGCCGCCCGTTTCGACTACAGGCTTAGCTTCAGAGTGTTCCTTCTCCTCACTCAAAGCTACCGCCTTTAATTAGGGCATTGTTGATGTCTCTCTTGCATTCCACTTCCTCTTCTGCCTCCTCCAGCTCCGGGATACCTTCTTCCTCCCTCAGTAGCCTCAGCTCCTCGTCCGAACTCCGGCGCCGGCGGCACCTCGTCGAACGAGTTGAACAAGTCCCACCCGAACAGCTCCGAAGAAGGTGACGCCGGCATTGTGGGCGCCGCTGAAAAAAAGTACTCGTACTCCATCGCGCTTTCCGTTGTGTCGTCTCTCTCCGCCTCCACCGTCACTTCCTCCACGGCGGCTTCATCTTCGTCGCCGGAGCAGCCTCCCTTTTCCAGCCTGCGTTGGAGTCTTGGAGATATCGAGGAAGAGTAGAAGGGTGTAGGAAAACAGGTTTAATTCGGAGCGAAGAGCACACTGAACAGTATGTCGGGACGGAGGAGAGACTCGAGAGTGGACTGAGTCAAAATGTCAAATGTCTCTTTATTATTATTATTATTATAAAATAGAATTCTAAAATAATCATTTTATTTAAAATTTCATGAGCGTTTCCAACAACTAGTTCAGATCCTCTGTCCCCATGTCTTTTGTTCAGATCTCTGTCCCTATTTTTTTCTGTCTTCATTTTTTATTATTGATCGAACGGCTCAGATTATATTTTAAGGATACTTTACACATCTTAAACTATCTCATGAAGATAAAAAAACCAAAAATTAATAATAAATGAGAAGATAAAAAGATTATCACAAACTGTTTCATCTTCACACTTGTTGAGCAATGTACAGCTTCAGACGCATATTCAGCATCACACTAAACACTGCTCAGTTAGTACACCAGTCCAAATTCCATTACAAAATAGCTAAATCCGAATCAGTCGTTCACCTATTCCCCCCTCGATCCGGCGAGTAATTTCTTGTCACCGAGTTACACTAGATCACTTGGTGCAAAATAACTAAATCTGTGCTAGTATCTGCTTTAAGGATGAGAATTATTTACAGGAGAGATAGGTTTGCTAGTGAATAAAAAAATAATCAGATTCGCTAATCTTCATTGTCATAATCTTCATCATCATTGTCTATCTGCATTGTTAATTGTACAAGCCGGGATGGTTCTATCCCAATGCTGCCTACCCCATCAGGAAGCGGCCAAGCAGGTGTTTCGTCTGTCTTAGTCGTCTCTGCGGCAGCGGATGTTGCAGCTCCCCCTATGGGGGAAATCAAGGAAGGATGAATGCCGACAGAGTTGTTCTGCTTCTCCACTCCTTGAGACTGCTCGGGTTCTTCAGCAGGGGCCTCCTCCTCTTGGTCGCCCAACATAATGTCATCGTCTTCACATTTCACATACCTTTCTTCTCTTGGCTTCGAGGGTGGTCGGCCTCTTCCTCTACCTCTGCCACGCCCTCTAGGGTTAACATTAACATTCCTCGTAGCCTATCGAAAAATAAGATCGTGCATCAGGAAAACTAAATTCATATCAACCTTCGTGCAAAAATAGTATAGAACATATACTACAGACCATCTTGGCTGCTCTCAACTGAAGGTCCTCACCGTTCTCAGCTTCATCCCCATGTGTGTGTGTCTTCCTGAGTATTTTCATAAAAATAGTCAACCCCTAATTCATTGTTGCCACTTATAGTAACAATTGCAATGCACGGTCGAGGCATTACCTTCTCCGGCCGATTCCCTTGTCATCTTCAGAAGGCTCCATGCCACCAAGGTTTGGTACCTTGTTGACAACACCAGTTAAGAAATCGTAAGCACTATAAGTCTTCACACATTGTTTTCTGTAATGCTCAGAAAAAGTCAATGATTTACCATGATTAAAAACCTCCTTGAAAAAAAATGATAAAAATATAACCCAAAAAATTAATCCAGCTACTGAATAGAACATATTAATAACTATAATCGGTAGGAAATAGTCCATAAGTCATGCATTCAGATTGTCTAAATATCTCAATTTTCCTAGCTCTCAATCTCCAATTCAGTTTTCATGACTAGATTCATGCTTATATTCAAGATCCTTAACCTTAACCTCATACAGGTTGCCTAATTATATTTTGACATTATATTCACAGTTACTATGCAGATTAGCAAGTAGGCAATTTACACTTTTCATTTTTGTGATGGCTTTAGCATTTTTATGGTCCTTCGACAAGTAACAATCACAAAAAGGCTGTTTAGTTTGATACTTTGCTTTCAAAATTTCATGAGGATAATTTTTTTTCTTGTTCAGGCATGACTTTGAGATTGACGTTAGCTATTGCCTTCATTTTAGAAGCTACAAGGTTCAAAGGCCTCATGGAGTTTTGACTGGAGAGTCAGAACAGGTCTATTTCAAACTGAATTATCCAAACAAGTCCAGCTCAGACCAGTGGTGACACCCGACCCATATTTCCAAATTTAGACAATAGCATAGCATGATATAGTTGCCAAATATAATTTTTGTTTGGAGACATGGATGCCAAAAGCTGACCTTCCACTGAAACACTATACAATATTTGCTCCCTAGATTAATGTGGTCAATAATCTTATACACACTCATAACAGATTATGGCACAGAAAATTCACTAAAGAAGAAACAATAAATCTTACAAATGTGAAGAATTCAAGGTCTTGGCTCCTCTTTGAAGAGTAATTTCATATGTTCGGTCACAAAGATCTTGCAAGAACAACTCCAAAGCCTTTGCTGTAGGCCACACAACAATCAATACATAAGCCATTAGAACCATCTCCAAAAAGTTTGTATGTAGAACTAATTTTAGTTTTACTCAACATATGAAAAAAAATTCCAGAACGTGATCTGCAAAAATAAGATAAATTAAGCAACTGTCATGCTAACTTGCCCAAGTGGAAATCCAGAGATATACCACATATATATACCGATCTCACTTAGTGGGATAAAGGCTTTGGTTGTGGTTGTGGTTGTTATTGTTGTCAAAATAGGCAAATAACGTCATCAATTAGTGAGCAAAAACAGTTAAACAAGTTAACATGTAATGGAAAGTAGAGACACAAATTTATGATAATAAGATAAATTTATTGAGTGAAACTAGAAAAACATTTTAAGACGTAACGAAACGTAGAAATACTCAGGAACTTACAAACAAGAAGAGGCACGGCCATGGCAATCTTGCCAACATCTTCATCTGCCTGCATTATCTTTTTTATTCTTGACTGTAGCAAGAGAAATCAATGATAACCATCAGTTACAACATATTGCGCAAAATCTAAACCTAGTAATTGAACATTGGGCTATTGCACAAAAGAAATAAATAAACAGAGAGGTTAATTTGCCTTGAAAAGAATATATACAAGGGGAACAAACATATAAAAGTAATAATTTAATTATACTGCATGTGCACATAAAGTGATAGGCGTGTTTATCACTACGTAAGCAAAAGCTTTTATGCTTGTATTATCACCTACTGTAAAGATGATACACTAAGTAAAGATGTTTGTTAAAAAGCAATACGCAGATTAGTAATATCATTAAGCAATAGATGATCAAGAAACTGACCTAATCAAAAAGTGTGTAAAAATGGTAATCATTACAGGAAAAAAAATGCGCATGGAACACAAAACCACATGATTAATGCCAACATCTTGTCCACGAAGAAAGGGCTCATTAATGTAGGATAATCAAGTAATACCGACTGCTTGGTCTATTTTGCTATGTAAGAAATCTAATCATGTATTTGCAATTTGCATACAATAAAAGTACTCTCTTGAGTATAGTATGTACAACGACAACAACAGTAATCAAGAAATTATCCTTTTAAATGGGATCAACTATATGGATCCTTCTATGTCATCGGTCTCCCGAGTATATTTTACAATTTCTAAAATTGACATGAACTAGAAGTAAGTCTCCTGAGTTGGAATCACAAAACAATCCCCATATGGTATTAAAGAACTAACTTTATTTTATGTTGTTAGATTGGAAGAAGTCAAATAATTGAGTAGGTTTAGGTTGCCCTGAAAGGTTGGGATCATACCATCTAGCATTTCATCTGGATTTGGCTTACAAATTATGCAATTTCTGTTCGTTCCGACATAGGATGATCATCTAGAAGTGAACAGAAATACCAGCACGCAATGAGATTCAAAACACAAAACAACCAGGGACATAGGTTAAAGAAAATAGGCATTCTTCCCAAACACTTTTTTATCATCACTGAATTTATCATCACTAATTCCACTACGAATTTATCATCACTGAAAAGTCCAATCCCCCACAAAAGACTCTCAAACATCTCTTTTTGGCACAAGTGACTACTTCAAGAGTGTCTGATCCAATCTAACCCTATAATTCTCGACATCCAGCCTCTTTATAAACAAAAACCAAAGGCATATTGAATTCAACTTTGATTATGGAAGCATCAAATTCAGAAATTCCAAAAAACTGAAAAAAAAAAAAAAGATGAAAATTGCAAAATTTATCTAGGGTTTGGCCAACCGAGCTGCCACAAGGAAATCCGGAGATCTACTAGACGGACATGCTCTTTCTAACATCGAATTACCAATCCGTTGAAGCTACCCAACGGAGCACCAAAATCGAAGGCAAAGCATACGAAGACCTAAAATCGACAGAAAAAAAAAAAGAGAGAGAGGGAGAAAGATAACCATAAAAGGAGGAAATTACCGCCGGGAATCGAGTTCCAAGCTTCTTCCTCATCTCCTAACCGCCTGCTTTCCCTCCAACAACTTCAATTACAACTGCTTCAGAAAGGAACCAAAATAGATCCAGATCCGCCTCGTCGACGGGGAACATGGATAGTGCTGCAAACCATAATATCAAGAGGAACGGAACAATCCTTACCCGTATGACGTCGTCGTCGCCACCGCCACCGCCGCCGACCGCGATCTACCTACCAATCCATCGATCCATCCTGTTGCTTTTTTATTTTACCCCAATTTTTTTTATTCACCGAATCTAACGCGAGTTTCCCAGATTGGGATTGGGATTGGGATTAGAATTGGGATTGGCAGTGGGAGTGGGCCAAGGTGGGGAGTCGGTCAGTCGTAAGTTCGGATTGAACGCGTTTCCATGTTTTTTTTTTTCACGTTTCTCCTAGTTTTCAATTGGGCCTTTATTTGGGCTTTCTATTGTAACTTAGACGACGATAAGTGAAAATTAAGAGTAGCTCTATTGGTAAAAAATTCTATAAAATGATTAAAATATCACTTAGTTTAAAAATATATTAATCAATTCAAATATTAAATTAGGAATTTAATTTAAAGAATTTAATTTTTAGGAAATAGAAATTAAAATTATGGCAGTTAATAAAAATATGCTATAATATTAAACAAAATTATTTCAACATAAATTAAAATTATTTTATATATATAGGGATGTTATATCATAAACCTGATATGGGCATTCCATATTTCCATGAGCCCTTCCTGATCACTGAATTTTCTTAATATTGATATAAGGTTTAATATTTTTTAAGTATTAAATATGAAACAAATTCTTTTATAAATAAAATTACAAGAGACATTTTGATAAAAACAATATTGTAAATTTTAGTATACTATTTTTTTATATGAACAATATAAAATTTATACCATAATATACTGAGGTTTCAATATATCAAATTTTAAGTATGATATTAAAATATATTTTTCTCGTACCGACATTTAAATATATTTTTCTCGTACCGACATTTTCGATACGGTATACATTTTCTTATAAAAAATTTGACATACCATATTTAATTAGTCTTAACAATAATTTAATTAAAATTATTTTATAATAATATTTAATCAGTTTAAATTAAATTAGATATGTTTTAATAAAAATACTAAATAGATCTAAAATAGTTTAAATTGAAAAAAAAAATATTATAAGTTTTGTTATTTAATTAGTTAATTCAGCTAGACAAGTGGAATTTAAAATGAACTAAATTGTTGGTTGAAATGATTAACCAAATTTAATTTAGTTTGTTTTGATAAGGTTGAAATTTAATTTAGGTACGTAATGTCATCAATTAAGATGATGTATACGCTTGTTATGATCTATGTTTTTTTGTCTCTTTCATATGTTCCTCATGTCTATGGTATGCCCCCTCCACCACCAATTGATCCACTGAGGAATGTGCCCCTTATTCATCATCAAGCCCCACCGGCTATACCTTCTACTGTGTACATAGCCCTCGTGGAGTATTTTCACAGCATGATACTCCAGCAAATAGAATATTACTTAAGGTAATCATTTTCGCGCTCATATATCATATTTTAACCAGCAACTCTTAGTTTTGTTTATGTTATCTTTGCTTTGTAGTTTTGATAACTTGCTGAAGGACACATTGAGACAGAAAATGTATGACCAGGGATGGGTTCCCAACTCCCTGATTGCAGGGTTTAATTGCGTGAGTAGTTAGTGTTTACTTCTCTCGCCTGTTCTACGATCTGATTTGATTTTACTTTTTCTTTAAATGCTACTTTTCAACTTCCGATATTAATAAATTCATAATGTTTTTATGATATCGGTCTAGAAATTGTTATCATTAATTTGGTGCAGTATGACAAATATTCTGTATAATTAGCTGAATTTGAAAGACTTATAATTGTAATTCTTCCTCAACATGCATATGTATGGAAGATTTCTAGCACATTTTTGTGTTAGAATCTCATATTACATGATGCAATTTGTCAATGGTGTACCCTCACAGTTTGAATGTAGTCATTCTCAATTTTCATGCATGGACATGGAGTTTGGTTCACATGTTACCAAAAAAATTATTTCTAACTGCCGCACCAAGTTTATTCCTGTCTTCATGTTCATATAAGTCTTGCCACTTGGAAAGATGATTTATCTTTACTAGAACATGATATAGACATCATACCATATTATGGTTTCACACAGCATATTGTGTTACTTATGCTTCAAGATATAATGAGTTAGGTTATGATCTCTTGGACATTCCATATTTCCACAAGCATATATATATATATATATATATATATATCACAACCTTCATCCCTTCCTGATCACTTATCGTATTGAATTTTCTTAATATTGATATAAGGTTTAATATTTTTTCAGTATTAAATATGAAACAAATTCTTTTATAAATAAAATTACCAGAGACATTTCGATATAAACAATATTGTAAATTTTAGTATAATATTTTTTTTATATGAACAATATAAAATTTATACCATAAAATACTGAGGTTTCAATATATCAAATTTTAAGTATGATATTAAAATATATTTTTCTCGTACCGACATTTAAATATATT
>JBBMJZ010382038.1:0-16022 GCA_037833815.1 Zingiber zerumbet
TTTTCCATAGGGCATATGCATTTTTGTTTGCAATGTAAATTTGATTTGCTTGCATCTATTAATTCATATATTCATCATGAGAAACACCATCCAAATTGAGGGGACCTGAGCTAGGTAGCACTTAGAGTATCCATATCAATTTTCTTAAATACGAAATTTACCTTAAATTTTATATTTTACGTAAAAAAAATCTTTGCATCAGTTACTTATCAATACTCTAAATTTAGATTTCATGTATAATACTTCTCCTAATTTAGTAAATGAAATCTATTTTTTAAATATTAAAATATTATTTAATTTGGGAGAGAGAAAAAATAAATGGAATAGATTGAGTAATCAAAGGTAGATGTTAAATAGGGAAAGAAAAAAATTTATAAAAAATAGAAAAGAGAGAGAAAAATAATAAAAATATAAAGATAATAAAAATTTTATGTTAGCTGATTTAGTATATAGTGAAAAATATTATCTAAGTTTAATAAAATTGATGATTTACTTAAATTTTACTCTACTCACGTACTTTCCCTAATTTGAATTTATGAGCCACTTAACCCAAATCTAGTGTACTTTAACATTTCAAATACACAAAATGATCCCAATAAATAATATAACTATTTTAATGATCTTATTATTAAAAATAAATTAATTTAATAAAATAAATAAATAAATAAATTTATTCAAGTTTCCAGGCCGTCATATACATCATCCCCTCTTTTACATTAAAAAAAACACCTTTATTAAAAACTTGTATTTATTATATTTTTAATTAATCTAATTTTATTAGGGCCATATAAGTTGGGCTTCCAACCGTCTTATCCTTCCGAGCTGCGCTCGCAATCGCATCGCTCTCCAGTCTGACGCTCGCTCGAACTTCCCAGTTCCGACGCCTCTTGCCGCTCTCATCCCATTCCTCTCTTCCGTTGCCTCCCGATCGATCTCTTCCGAGCCCTGATGGGTGACCAGATCAAGCAGCAGCTGTGATGATTTGCCTTCGTCGAATCCGATTCCAGTCCGACCGACGACCGAGAGCATGCTCCCACAATCTTCTCCTCTCCGCCCCCTCCCTCGCCTCACCTTGTTCTCCTCGCGCCGCCTCCTAGGCCACCATCGCCACCCTGTCCTCGTCGTCATACGCTCTGAAGGAGGCGGCGGCGGCTGGAAGCTAGCAAACATCGATTCAGGTTTTGCTGTCCAGCTCTGGCTGTATTTAATGCACTGATTCACTCTTCTTGAATTTTATCCCTCCTTTTGCATCCCGTTTCCTAACAGGCGCGGCGCAGGAGAGAATTCGTTCCTGGCTTCTCAAGGCACGGACACTGCTCGCCGAGGTGGCTTCGCCTCTCATGAAGCCTGGACAGCGGGGGAAGCATGCTACCGATAAGGATCCCGGGGACATAGCCGTCGAAGAAGAGATCTTTATGGCCTCAGAGCTAACGGTGAATCGGGACACTCCAGATGGGTATCTTTCGTTTGCTGCTGCCATCTCCATCGAGCAATTTGGGAGGTGAGGAGGATACTTTCCTTGTGACCTCAGGATGCAAATGATTTGTGGCATCCTCGCCGTCGGTTATGGTGCTATCGGGTTGCTGATTTTTAATCCGTTGTGTGCAAGGAGTGTGCAGGATGAGCGGTTTGACGGGGCGGAAGATGCAGAAGATATTCGAAGTGCTTGCCCCATCTACCACTAGGAATTACGGTAGGAGCTTGCTAGAGTATTGCTGCTTTAGGTACTTATCCCGGGATAGCTCCGACGTCCATCCAAATTTAAAGGTCTGTGAATATATTTTTCCTTGAAAAGTGTTTCTTCTTGTCAGTGATATATGGTAGACTAGCTTATTGGCATTACTTAATGATCTGGTCGAGATTTGCAAATGGTCATCAGTTTAGAGACTCTTTCTTGAGAATACATATCAACATTTTATCACTCAAGCGGATATACAGAATATTGTCAGTGTCTTTTCCCTTGGTGTTTTTGTGATTACTTCAGTTATTGCTACTACTTCCAGCCATGTGCATGTGGTGCTTATCACGGGCATTTTGCATGCTGTAGAAAACGTTGAAGGTTCACAGACGGTGAAGAAATGTTGAACCATTATTATGAGATGTGGTGGAGCGACCCCAAAATTCTTTATCTCAAGCCTTCGCCACTGATGATTCTTTTAGTTTCTCTAATACCAGATTCTCCGAACAAAATAGATATAAAAAGTTTTCTTAAAAGGAAATATCTGGTTAGGTAGTTGTCAGTAAACAGATGTTCAAATACAGTAAAGATAGTGAATAATTATGAGTTGGAAAAATGAACAGAAAAACTGAAGTACTTGCTTAAACATGAATTATATGACATGAATGAGAGATCAACACAATATTAATCGGAAACAAGAACTCCAACAAGAGATGTAGGAAATTTCCTTGTTGAAATTGAAAGATTTGGAGACAAAGAATCAATTTGTTGATGTTGGTGGTTGTTGAAGTGATGGAACAATAAGGAGAAATAGTAACTTTTAGCCATGACCAAAAAGTCACGGGTTCGAATCCTGGAAATAGTCTCTTGCAAAAAGCAGAGTAAGACTGCGTACAATGGATCCTTCCCCAGGACCCCGCATAGCTGGAGCTTCGTGCACCAGGCTGCTCCAATCAATTCCATTGTTTGGTTTGTATTTATTAAGGTGGAATGAAATTAATAAATCCCTCAAGAATCAGAATCAACATTCTGCATCTAATATCTCAAATTTACTCATCCAAATCCAACTCATGCCCTCCTTGTGTACCTCCCCCATAGTTGCCGTTGAATGCCACCCTCTTGTACTCCCCCCACTACCTCCATTGGTCATGGAACCCTCCTTGTGTATTTCTCCATCTCTTACTACACCTTCCTTATTGAGCTTGAATCCGCATCCTCACCAAGTTCTCCTCGCTCCTCAACTAGCGCCCCATCTGCCACCATGTCGTCAACAACAACAGGAGTTCCTTTGGTCCTTCCCTTCTCCAATCAAGTCATCATTGCCCACTGTTGTTGCTGCTACAACCTTGCGAAGCTTTTCTCCTGCCTTATCATCCTTGGACGTGCATTCCTTGTCCCCATAAACTCGTCCTCCTTTGCTTCAACTCCACTCTCACTAGACCACTTCTCCCTAACTCTCATAGCCATAGTGGTGGTGGCAAAGGCTACGACAAGGTTGTCTCCCCTCTCATCAAGAAAAAACATCATTTTAGACTTGGTGATGTGCTAGGTGTGCTCTTGACCGAGTGGTGATGGTCAAACGACAACCACAATGCCTACATTCTTCAACTGAAGAACACACTCCAGGTGATGCCCTTCTTCAACAATCTTGGCAAGCAGAAGCTCTCCAAGGTGACCAAAGTTCTCCCAAATTGTGGTTAATTTACTTTCTTTTTTTTCCATTTCATTCTATAGTCCAACCAAAAATAGGAATGGATTGTTAATGCTTCCAAGGAAGGGGATAAAACCATTGGACACTGCACATAACAAGAATGAAGAATTTTTTCCTCAAATGCTATTAACCAGTAATTGTTTAATGGACATTCTTATTAGTTATCACATATATACATAGCATACTTACTAACACGTTCATCTAATGGCACCATAAACATTAACCAGTAATTGTTTAATGGACATTCTTATTAGTTATCACATATATATATAGCATACTTACTAACACGTTCATCTAATGGCACCATAAACATTCAACTAAAATGACTTGATTCATGAAAATGCATCAAAAAATAGAACTATTCTAGTGTAATATGGTCAGTTTGTTTGACCGAATGATCCTATTTCACCATTCTCTGCCTTACTATGTATCCTGCCTGCATCAATTAGTCAATTGGGCTCAATTCGTTCTATGTCATTCTTTCTTATGAAAGATTCACCTGAATAAAATGTCTTATTTTGAACCAAACCACATGATCCATGGGAATCACTTGAAATTTTGTGACTAATTTATGTGATCAAGTCAACCAGGTTTGACTTATCGCTTCGACTATTTGATCTAATTTGATGGTTCCTATGAGAAGATATCCGCATCAACATCAACAGTTTGATTGGTTTCACTCAGTTCCACATCACAACCACACAATTAGTAAAAGGATAATTCACATCAAGGTGACAAGGTTTATTGAAGAAATAATAAGGTGGAGTGAGAAAGACTCTTTGAAGTCTTTCAAACAATAGGTTTAGTGGGAAAATATATGAAGAAATATAATTACTAATCCCATTGTGGAAAAAGATATTCTGTGACACTGAAGATTACATTTGACTCTTTATGGATTTTTAGACATCCATTAAAAGTCCTTCCTTAGAAATTTTACTGAAGAAAATCACCACAAGCAAGAAGTTGCTGGATATTTATTGTCTGTATAAAATATCACTTTGTCCAATATTAGTTTTTTGATATATAATTCTGTAACTCCATGTGAATTATTGAGAATCTTTTTTTACTGGGGACTTATTGATTAACAAATGCCAGGAACTAGTATTTCAGAGGCTTATTTTTGTGACTATGCTTGCATGGGAGGAGCCATATACCAAGGAAAATTCACAATTTTTGCAAGATAACTCTTCCTTCCAGGTTAGTTTATCACTGTGTAAATATATTGATCTATAGCATTTTAAAACAATATGATGTGGAGTTTCAGTATATTGATCTATGGTATGTTTAACACAACACACTGTAATAACAAATAAGGCGTATGTTTTGCACCTTATTTATGAACAAGAGTTATTTCTTTCAACCGTTGTCAATATAAATATATTATTGTTCTTTTTCTACATTTTGATGATTAAACAAGGTTGAGGATGTTATGCAGCTTATGCTATTTTTGTACAAGGTTACTTATCTTGGGACAACATATGACTTGAGTGCATAATGTTGGAATATGTTGCAGTAGCTGGCTCTAGATGGTTGGTGCTTTGAATAATCAGGATGATTTGTTAAACATCAGAAAATAATCAAACCTTTATTTTATATTATATCCTTTGCATCTAAAACGGGGAGATTTGATGCAATGGTAAAGTTGCTGTCGTGACTTGGAGGTCATGAGTTCGAGTCTCGGAAACAACCTCTCGCAAAATAGGGTAAGGTACAATAGATCCTTCCCTAAGACACCGCATTGGCAGGAGCTTCGTGCACTAGACTGCTTTTTTATCCTTTGCATCTAGGAATTAAGAATCAGAAAGGGATATAACACTAAAAATGTAGAGACTTAGTGATTGTAGATGCTAGAAAAAGAAAATTTAAAGACTTGGTAATGTTAGATGTATAAAAAAATGAAAATTCAAAGTATCTTGTTAATGATAATGCAATTAAGGAATTTTTTTGTAAAAAAATATTTCATGACAATTTCTATAAAAAAATTTGTCTTTAGAGATTGAAAATTGTGATAAATTTATGAATTTTTTATTTGTTTGTAATTTTAGATATGTTTAATAGAGTAAAGACAAAATATGATGACGAGTTACCAATAACTGAGAGCTTTAAGCATCTAGAATCGTTTTTGCAAAATGATGGTTGAAATAGAGGAGGGTGCCTGATGTTCTTCGTGATAATAAGATACTTGTAAAACTTAAAGGGGAAATTTATAAAGTGATAATATACTTATGTTATATAAAGTTGAATATTGGATTATGAATCAAACAGAAGATAAAGAGTCGCAGAGATGAGGATATTAAGGTGGATGTGCAGACATAAGAGGATGGATAGATAAGAAATGAGAACATTAGAGAGAAAGTGTGTCGCACCTTACGAGAGAAAGTGATGGCAAAGAACTTTTTTTAAAGAATTGAAGGTAAATAAAGAGTAAGTCCGAATGATGATCCCATTGAGGTTTGAAAGAATTTAAGAGTTTTAAAGTATAATTTAGTAACTAAGTTATTTATCCGATTTTGGGGAATTAATAAGATATCTAAGGAATGGAGAAATAGTCTTTTGTCCATATTTATGAGAATAAAGGTGATATACAATGTTCTAATTATAGAAGGGTCAAGTTGATGAGTCCATGAAACTTTGGGAAAGAGTTATTTCGAAGTGAACAAAAAATGGAAACTAAATATTTCTAAGAATCAATTTGATATCATGCTCGAAACCATAGATATTATTGATTTAGTAAGAAAGTACATAGAAAATAAGAAAATTTGCTGATGAATTTATTTAGAAAAGCTGGATTTTGTAAAAGAAAAGAATATCTAGAAATTACATTAATGTGAAATAAGATATGTATAACAATATTGGTACTGGTGTTTGAGATTGAGAGTGTGGTAGATGATTTTCCTATAGATTACATTAAGGGTCATTTCACTGTGTCTCTATCTGTTTCCGTCAATACTAGATGAACTAATCAAATCAATCATACCCAAGAGAAACCTCCTTGATGTACGTTTTTTGGAAATGAGAGTGTTACTTGATGGGAGTGTAATTAAATTAAATTCAAAGATTAAGTTGTGGAGAAAAACTTCAAGGCAAAAATGTTTTACGATAAGTAGAACAAAAATTGCAATGTATTAAATATAATTTTAGTAATAAGAAAAAAAATGAATATAATAGTTAAGATGTATTTCAAATTATTAGGATCTAATTCAGCAAGAAATGAGGATTAGTAAAAACATTATTAGCTGGATGAAAAATGAGTGGTTGAATTTAAGAGAAGCCTTCTTGAGTCTTGCGTGATTGCTGAGTGCCACTTGGACTACAAGGAATTTTTTATAAGATTGTGGTATCATACTTTATGGATTGAATGTTAGGCTATTCTGGAAGCAACACATAAACAAATAGCAAAGATGAAAAACACTAAGATGGATGTGTCGAGTTACTAGAAAATATATAATAAGAAATATCAATATCGAGAATAATTAGGCGTAATTCAATAAATGAGAAAATGAAAAATAGGTTGAGATGGTATGGATGTGTTCAAAGGTGTAGATTGTATAGTTAGAAGAGTTAAATCTATTAGAGAGAAAGCTACAATATATAATGGATAGAGGAAGGCTAAAGAACATATTAATCTAATAAAAATATTATTGCATTGATTTGAATCTTAATAATTAATGGAGCTTCATGAAGGAATAAGATACATGTAGCAGACAACATATAATTGGAACAAATATGAAGAGTTGATCTTGATGATGTGCTCTTGATTATTCTGTTAGCCCCTACTCTTATTTGTTAACTAAAAGCTGTTTATAAAATAGCTAATTATCTGGTAGTGGAGGTAGAGACTCATTATTTCACAACTTATTGTACCTTCCACATGGTCCATGATGAAGTTTATTGTTAAAATGCCTCCCTTATGTGCTAGTCACTATTTCAAAGGCTAGTAGCCCGGCTAGTAGCCGTCCGTGATTTACCTCCTCCGTGTTGGCCCTGGGACGGGTTGGCGGGGGTGCTGGGGGCGAACGTATTCGCCTTTTTCCACCATGATGAAGTTTATTGTTGAGGACTTTGAGAAAGCTATTTTCCGACTATGCATTTTTTTGTTCATTGGTGCTGCAAGTTTGTAATGTTCTGCATTTTCAAGGAAATTCTGTTGATCATTTGTCCTGCTAATTTAGTGAGTAATTTCCTTATCTCACTGCAAATCTATATGTTTAAATTTGCCAAATGAAAGATTATTTCTGATAACTGGAATTGTTTAACTTAGGGCCAAGTAATTGGAGAAGAAGCTTTTGTTCGAATAGCTCCAACTATTGCAGGTGTGGCAGACATATCAACAGCACACCATCTCTTTAAGGCACTGGTTGGAGATGAAGAAGGCATGTCTTATAGTTTATGGACAACATATCTTTCTGAACTTTTGAAGTATGTCTGAACTTTTAATTTGTGTGCAAATACATTTATTAACAGTCTATCTGCATGACTGCATCTAGTTCATAATACATCATTCTGTCAGCCATATTGCTCTGGAGATATATAGCTTGCTGATGTTTATTTCGATGGGGAAGACTTGTATTCTTTCCCTATTATGTTTCATTTCATCCAAGTTTGTTTTCTCTGTGCTTTGTAATTCTCTTTTAACTAAACAATCTATGTTTTTTTAGTTCTCTTTTCACTAAACACTTGCTTGTACTTTGTAAAAAGGGTACATCAGGCAAGACAATCATATGAAAACAGAGACAATGTGTTGCCCAATGAGCAACTTTTGTGCATTGGCTCAAGCAGGAGGCGGCCTGTTTTAAAATGGGAGGATAACATTGCATGGCCTGGAAATCTGACTCTAACTGATAGGGCATTATATTTTGAGGTAAACAACCTTTCTTTTTGGATGAATCAACTGTCTTTTTCCAAGGACCAGCAAGGTTGACATTTCTCATTCTTGCTGAGGACCAATACCCTGGCTCGGAATGAGACTTTAGACCTGGTTATTGTCTGCTAAGTAATTACATTTGTGACATTAGGTTGCACATATATGTTACTTTCTTAAGGTTGTAGTATGCTGTCATGCTTATTTGCCTGCTGAACTCTTCTCATTGCGAACACTTGCATATGTGAATGTCTTTTTTCTATAATTATAATGTAATTTGATTTGGATGAAAATAGACAACTCCAGTATATTTGACATTGTCATTTTTTAGCCAACTTATTGAGATATTAGCCCAACTGTCTTTTCAATTCCATTGATATTGGCAGGCCATTGGACTGACAGGTACTAAAAAATCGGTGAGATTGGAACTCATGCATCATGGTTCACGGGTTGATAAAACAAAAGTTGGACCACTTGGGTCAAAAATTTTTGATTCTGCTGTATCTGTTACTAGTGGCCTCAAGTGAGTAAATTTTGTATGCTTACACATCTATTTCCATTCTCCCTTGAAGCATAATGATATAAAGTGCATAAACGTGTTTTAGATTCTAATCCATGTTCGGCCATAATGTAGCTTACAGTACATTGTCATGAACATAAAAACATCAATAAGTATTTTGAACGTGATTAGTATTAACTCAAAATATAAATTTTGGACATTTAGATTTCTCTTTTAGCTTCACTTTGAATTGTGATAGCCTTACAGGTTATTAAAGTTTTGCTTTCTATACACCTGACTTTATCATAGTTCTGACATCATATTATATCAGTTCAGAAACTTGGATCCTTGAATTTATTGATTTTGGTGGTGAAATGAGACGAGACGTTTGGCATGCTTCCATTAATGAAATTATCTCAATGTATGAGTTTGTACGTGATTATGGACCAAGTGATGATGACCCGTTAATCCATTATGTATATGGTTCTCATAAAGGAAGGAGACGAGTTATTAGAAGTACAGCAAACAGTATAGCAAGGTTACAATGTCTTCAGTTTATAAGAAGACTGTCAGAGGATCCAGCTAAACTGGTGCAGTTCTCATATTTACAGACTGTTCCTTATGGTGAAGTGGTTTTGCAGACTTTAGCTTTAAGTTTTTGGGGTGGGCCACTGATAACAAAGTCTGAGCGAACAAATTATCAACGAGTTGAGTGGAGTAGATCTGTTGAAGACCTTTCTGATGTTAGTATTCATGTGTTTGACATAGATGGAAGTGTGTACTTGCGCAAGTGGATGAAATCACCAAGTTGGTCAGATAACATGTCGGTCACCTTCTGGAGGAATTCTTTAGTTAAACGTGGGATTGTGTTGGCAAAAAACCTTGTTGTAGGTGATCTAAGTCTTGTTGAGAGGGCAGCATTGACATGCAAAGTGAAAAGTCGAATAGTGGAGAAGACTCGAGCAACAATTGATGCAGCTATGATCAAAGGAATCCCAAGCAATATTGATCTTTTCAAGGTATTAATTTCTCCATCTATGAACTCTTTAATGGTTTTACTGGTAGAAAATCTGTGTTTTACACTGACTAAGCTTCTGCCTTATGAAGTGCTATAGCGTGTGTCATATGAATAAACATAATGAGCATGTGGAGCTAAATAAGACAATTAATTCGTGCCTTAGATAAAGCATGAAATGTAATACATATTCAGAGGATCAGATCCTTAGCATGTTGAAATTACCATCATGCCAGCTCAATTAATGTCCAAGTAAAATAATGTGTAAAGTAATAATTGAATTTTTGAATGCCACATTTACTTGGCTAATTATATATATTCTTGTGGTTGTGTTTTTTCCATAATTAACCTTATCTCTTGCTTTATTCACCATTAGAATAGGAAGACTCTGAATTTTCCTATGTGCTTTACCTTATCCACTTACACTGGGTTTAGGCAGGGACTCATTATTGCAGTTTGGTAATAAAAAAAAATCACTTGGTTCAAATTTATGGAACTTTGCTGGTCATCAAATCCAGTACATAGAGTCATGAAATTTGAGGCATACTGGCTAGGAGAATAACAACTCTAGTTATGTCATTTTTTATTCAAATATATCCAGGCACTCACTGGATTTGGTTCAAGAAAACCTGGGTTATGGTCATTCCCATTCTTGTTTAGCACTGGCACTCCTAATGTGCACTGATTAATATTCCTGTTATCTAAAACCCATTTCTAAGGTATGAGGCATTGTCATCTAAACAAAGACAAATATCAGCACTGCACCACCTGGAAATATAAGTTTTACTTATCTGTTTGTATGTATAATTGTATATATCTTGTAGACCAAATCAAAAAGGATTTTTAGATGACCTTGATGAAGTTCTTCATGCTATACCTGACTGAAAACCTCATGCTTCTCTTAGAAGAAATTTGAATGGGCGTATGACTGTATAAGTCTTTGGGGAATACAGAGGTGTATTTGAAGGCTTTTGGTGAGAGAATATATCTTATGATATTATAGTTACTTTTTTGTGAAAAAGACAAGTATTTTTATTACTTCTAAGAGTGGGAATAATCATTGTTAAATATATTTTTTTAGGTAGATTTAATTGTATGATAATTGAGAAGTCATACTTGGCAGATGCTTAACCAACCAATATTGATTATTGACTGGTGTTACATATAGGTCATAGAAAATATCATATCATTCTCATCAAGTCGTGTCTGTTTCAAATAAGTTGTTTTTGTACTCAATATTTGTGGTCTTTTATAAGTATTGTATTCCTTTATTGGGATCCATACCATGATATATCATTAGTGATATTTAAATCAATTTTTTTTTATTGCATCGACCATGTTTCTTTTTGTCTCTCTTCACTTGTTAGACATTTCATTCTAATCAAATTCAAATCTTCCAACTATAAAGTTTACTAGTCACCTTTGAACATGATGTTACCGCTTCAACTTTTTCTCTCATTTTATCATATATTAGAGTTACACTAAATTGTTCTTTAGTATTTTTTATTTTTTATTTTATCCTTCATAATAGTTTTATACATTCATCTTAGCATTCCTATCTCTTATACATTAATATTCTATATATGTTGCTTTCTATTAGCCCAATACTTCGTTTAACTTAAAAGGCACACAACAATCACAATCACACTTGTGTAGAAAAGATCCTCTCCTTTTTGACCAATACATTCTTCGTCTTATCAATGATGCCTTCGTCGACGTCGACGTCTCCTTGTTTAGTAATAAATCTTACATGAATTTCATATTCATCCATCTTGTTATCTTTTCTTATTAATGAAATTACATTTCATGTATTGTTATCTTATTTCTATTTGTCTTATTGTAAACTTTCACAGACCTGATATCTTCAACTCAGATTATTTCATAGACTAGATGTGGAAAAAGAAAAATAGTTAAAAACTAGTTAAACACGGCCGTCTTCACAAAATCTTCACAAAATCAAGTTGACTTGTCATATGACTTAAAATGTCAAAAATGAGCGTTCACAGTTTGACATAATTGACTTAGGAGTTGAAAAATAATTTGTTTTTTATATTTTTAACCTATCCAAATAATAAATACATCAAAAAAATCCTAGAATTCTCTAATTGAAAAGTAACTGCAAGTTGGTTATTCTGGTTATATATCAACAATTGTTTTAATCATAATAAATTAATTTTTAATATTGGTTCATCTATAATTATGATTTTTTTAAGTATATTTTAGGTAGTTTTTAAAAATCTTAAATTGATGTGATTAATAAACAATTGGAAATATTAATCTGGGTTTGTCTGAACAATTTTCTTCTCCTGGTTGATGTAGCCGATCAAGATGATTGAACCTCTAGTTGAGCAATCTTTTGATTCATTAACAGTTATTTATCCATAGTTATATTCTTCCTTTAGTTGATTAACTTGTTCAATCTTTATGGACCTCAGGAGCTTTTGATTCCCTTGGTAGTGGTTGCCAAAAAATTTGACGAGCTTAGGCAGTGGAAGAAGCCACGTTTAACTCTATCTTTTTTATTCATTGTTTATACCATTATTTTCAGGTGTGTAGATAATTTATTTGTTTTTAGATACTTGAAATTTTTTGTGTGCTTTTCAAGTTTTACTGCTAAATTTTTTTAATTCAGAGACTCAAAGAAAACAGAGTATTTGAATATCCTAAAGAAGTGATGGATATAATTCCAGAATGTATATAGCTGTAGTGATAGATATTAACAAGGTTCAAAAATTCGAGCTGTGTCGAAGTTTCGGTTTTTTACTACAACGATGTTTCAATATTGTGCTGATATTTCAATGCATAGTGCTGATAATGGATTGGAGTTCAAAAAGGAAGGAGATGAAGCATAGGAAGAAGACATTGTTGTGCCAAACATGATTTTTAATCTTATACCATGCTGGTAGAAACCTATCATTTTGGTAAATTACTGAAACTCGATATCACTTAACACAGCAATGTCTCCTTTGCTTCATCTCTTTCCTCCTTCAACCTCCAATCTATCATCAGAGCGTCGGCACGATACTAGTACTGTATCTTGTCACTCAAAGATATTGTGCATGTTTTAAGAGAGGGATATTTTAGTTGCAAACTCGAGAAAATACAAGGGAGGGAACCAAGCCATTGCTAGTTGAGTTGCATGAGCCATGTTAGTGTTATGTAATTAGTCCCCTGAGTTTGTTTATGACTTCTGCCGTAATCATGATATTGAAAATTGGAGACTGTTCCCCCATAATCTAGAGAGACCTAGAAGGTAGATATTGTTCATCCCAGCTGTGATCCATAAAGAAAGGTTGAATAAAGTAAAAGACCAATCCGTACTCCAAAATATGAATGACCATGATATTTTAGTCTTCTATAGAATTTTCAATTAAACTCATTTTTGTTTAAGCCAACCATAATTTGTACACCTGAAAGAAACAAATGATGGACTGGGAATTGGCTGACCAAAGGTCAATATATAAATCATTGTTTGAAATCTTGTCTTGTGTCATGTGCTATGGTTAAAACATATTGTTTGGGTAAATTATCAAAATTCAATACTAATCGGCACAAGTATTCTCTTCTATATTATTGTGTCGACTATTGAATATAATCATTGTGTCAATTATATGGATGAATATAGTGTCATGATAACACTTTATTTCTCTTAACATGCTATGATGCATGTCGAAATAATTTAAAATTTTAAATGTCATCTCTTTTTTTTCCATTTCTTTCAGATTCTTACCCAAAAGAAACAAATGAGTTAAGAACTGAGAATTTGGTGAAGGTCAATATACAAGTCATGTATTGAAATCTTGTATTGTGTTGTGCATATGATCAAAATATATTCTTCTAGTAAATTATCAAAACTCGATATAAATCGCATAACTAATCTTTCCTATGCCATTTTATCAATTATGTGGATGCATATTGTGTCATGCTAACACTTGGCATGTTATAGTACATGTCAAAATATTTTTTTTTTTATGCTTGTGCCTGCCCAACACACTATCCGAATTGTATCATTTTAGATGTAACACCAAGTGCAAAACAAAATATGTAGATGTCATCTGTTGTTCTTTTTTCTTCATTTCCTTCTTGCTTCCACTTCTGATTCTTCACTAGCACTATAAGTCAGAACATCAGCATGATCCAAACTGGGTACAGTTCCAGTCAAAGATAAACCCCGGCATGCCTTGGGATTTTGAACCTTGATAGAAATGGCTCATTCAAGTGGGAAAGACCACAAACAACTACAGAACCAACCTGTTAAATTAGATTGTCTTTCAAAAAAAAAAAATGATAAACCCAGTTAGCCTCATTGACTAGCCTTGGGGTAACTGGCCTAGCCCCACGGAATTTTTCCGCCGGCCATCAAGGTAAATCAGGAAGTACTTGCGGCGGGTAGTCCAGAAGTCCAACATCCCCCATTTGGAGGAAAAATTTCTGCAAATACGCCATAGTTGGGGATCGAACCGCGGGTGCCTGGGTGACAACTTGGATGCCCTACCGCTGGACCATAGCCCCGGGGGCTAGATTGTCTTTCCATTTATACAGCAGGAGGTTCAGATGGATTATCTTTTCTTTCCCGTTTGCATCATCTGCTTGTTGTAAATTCTTTCATCAACATCATTAATCTTTTGTGTAATAAAGAATGCATCCCTGATTTTTATTGTTCTTGGATTTGTTTGTTTTAATGCTTATCTTGCGAATTAAATCGCCTCGGTGTTGGGTAGGCATTTACTTGCTTTGAAAAACATCTCCATTTGTTTCTTCAATAATATGGCATTGTTTTTTTCTTTTGCCAATAAAAGATTACATTTGGTTTCCTAACCATATCTGTTGCCTTTTACTTTCAGAAATTTACTGTCTTATGTGCTCCCAGCAACCATTGTGACTATGGCTACCACTATGCTTTTATTGAAGGGTCTCAAAGAACAAGGGCGTCTAGGAAGATCTTTTGGTAGAGTAGTAATACATGATCAGCCACCCTCAAATACAATCCAGAAAATAATTGCTGTAAAGGATGCCATGACATACATTGAGAACTATCTTCAGAATGTTAACATTGTTCTCCTTAAAATTAGGACTATTTTGTTATCTGGTCAACCTGAGGTATGCTATCACCATTTCCACTCCTGTGTGATTGCCGCTGGTCTAAAAAATTTTGCTTGCATCGAACATGTTTAATTATTAATTATAAATATCATTTGTTCTGTAGGGGTACCATAATTTAAAAGGTTAAGAATCAACTATGCGAGCACCTGCCAGTGAAATTCCCTCTAAATACCTCTCTTAAGCATATCCATGTAGGTGTATTGAAAGAAAGCATAAATAATTTGATATTAACTACTTAAATAATTTGATATTAACTACTTTGATACAATCCTTATAAAATTGCATAAGCCCTCTTTTTTTCTTGTCATTTGTATGCTTCTTTTAGATCGACAAATATGTGACAATTTCTTATGCTACTTCATACACATATGATCCGTCTATTAGATTTTGTTTATAGACCTGCTTCTCTTTTGAAATAGATTCTCATTAAACTTTGCTGTTCAAGCAATCAAGTTACCCTACGGGAGTGTCAAGAATCTTAAGCGGAAGATGTAATCATATGGAAGACTTTTTGGATTAAAAAATTAATGCGATTTCATCCTTGCTTTGCTCAAAGATTGCTTGAGGTAGAAGACACTAATTCTATTTGCTCTTCTTGCAGGTGACATCTGAAATGGCTATGGTGCTTCTCGGTTTGGCTATTATTCTCCTTGTGATTCCTTTGAAGTATATTCTTGCTTTCGTTATCTTCGATCTTTTTACGCGTAAGTTAGACTTCCGAAGGAAAATGGTTATCAAAGTCATGAAGTTTCTAAGAGAACGGTGGGCTGCTGTTCATGCGGCACCTGTGGTGGTACTCCCATATGAGAGTACTGATATGGTTGGAGTCGACAACACTGATGCAGACAAAACAGATCGAAAGGATACTGGAAAACGGTAATGCTGCAGCCATGGTGTAGAAATGTATGAAATATCAATAAATCCATTGATATATACTAATAAACAGGCAAGAGGTTCAATATATTTCACAAATTATATATATATATATATATATATATATATATATGATACTGTGTGCGACGTGCACAGTGCGCGTGGCGCACAGTATCAGCATTTTTTTGTTTTTTTAATTATTTTTTTATTTTTTAAATTAAAAAATTTCTTTACGATTTTATTTATAGGGTTCAGGCTTTGGCTTATAGTGTTAAAGCTATT